>JAJDFG010000506.1:0-150000 GCA_021039105.1 Scomber colias
GGACAGAGGAAGGACCCGGGAGGACAACACGAAGTTAACGATTTCATCCTCATATATTTGTCCAATATCTGTTTAAACAAGTCCTGTAATTTACACTGAATGCTGGACTGGTCTGTGGTTAGCTTTTATTTTAACTACTTTAAAGCATAAAAATATAGTTTTTTGTTTTGACAACAGGGTTTTTAAATTTTTTGTTTTTATTTTTATTTCATTTTTCATTTTTTTTTTAAATTTCAGTTTAGTTTTTGTCTGGCTTAACAAGTGATTAAGTAGTCTTAGTTTAGTTTTTATTTTTGAGGAATTGACTAGTTTTAGTTTTTCAGGTATTCAGGTATCTGCGTGGAGCTTTAGCCATTTCTAGAAAATTATGATTTCCGCATCAAGCATCTTCTAAAAATTAGCTAATTTTATCCGCAATTCAGTTTAGTTTAGTTTTAATAGCTGTCCATTGTAGTTTTTATTTAGTTCATCGTCATTTTTAATTTTATTTAATTATTATTTCACCGCTAGTTTTAGTTTAGTCTTAGTTTTGATCAATAGCACCTCAATCACACCAAAAGAAAAGGCCCATTAAAGGCAGAGCAACACCTTGCACATGCTCAGTGAAGTGACCCAGTTTAGTCACAACCTGCTCAAAGGTAGGACCAAACACAGAGACCACACAAGACTTTTTAAACTAGGAAAAATATATTTAGTTAAATAAACTAAGTTAATCAGTAATGTGTGTAGTGTATGTGTGTATGAGTGTGTGTAAATACCCCCAAAAACTAAACTAATGAACCCAAAATCAAACAAACTCCTCAACTCAGAGTGGAGAGAGAGACTAAATACTCAGACCTCTATTCATAAAGGAGCATTCACACCAAATCAGGTGTTGGCCATTTCTCCTAATGAGCCACATCCCAGATCTCAAGCAGCCATTAATAAACAGGTCAGAGGCCTTGGAGCTATCACACAGTAGTAGAGTGTGTGAGTTTGGGAAAAACTAAAACTAAAATAAAAGGCAGGAAGAAGCTAAATTATAGCTGATAAGTTTAACCTGATTTATATGTGACGTTTATCTGCCACAAGTACAAGCAGCGATGGCCGGGCCCAAGCTCCCCCGCCCCGCCACGACTGAGCAAGACTTGCTGTGACGCATCTTCTGAGTCTAATGGAAACAAACAGCGCCAAAATCGCAAATTCAATTCAAAATGGCTGACTACCTGTTGGAGTGAGGATATGGGTCCAAGAGACTTTTTTGTGTGTCTTTACATGATACATATGTGTACCAAATTTTGTTCATCTACGTCTATCTGGAGGGAGGGGCTCAATTTTTTTAATTTTCTGGGGGGCGCTATTGAGCCATATTGTCTTGTGAGTATATGAGCCCAATAGACTTTTTTGTGCGTATTTAGATGATACATATATATACACCGAATTTTGTTCATCTACGTCAATCTGGAGGGAGGGGCTCAATTTCCTTAATCTTCTATGGGGTGCAGTACCCCCATTTGACCAGCAGTTCCTATTTGATGGCGAAACATCAAAATTCCTCACATCGTCACGAAGCAACTAAATCCCTAATCAAAACGTTTTTGATAACTTTTCATCTCCAATGTCTGAAGATGTTTCTGAGTGAATTTGAAATTGGTCAGATTGAATCTCTAGGAGGAGTTCGCTCATATACGATGTGTGGGAAAACGCCAAAATCGCAAATATATTTTTTAAAAATGGCCGACTTCCTGTTGGAGTGAGGATATGGGTCCAAGAGACTTTTTTGTACGTCTTTACAAGTACAAGACATCTGATGCTGATTAGGATATAAGTTGCTTCATAATTCACTTAAAATCACTTTCTAGTAATGAATAGTGTTAGCAGGAGTTTTATGTAATACTCTAAACATTTATCCTATTTTTACCCATATGTTTGTACTTGCAGTATATTTTATTATATTATAAAGAGAGATATTCTAGTGGTGGTACAAAATCTTCACTTTTCTATTACACACTTTAAAAATAAAACTCATCATCATCATCTGGAAAACCTCATTCATGCCCCCATGCAGCCAAAACTCCCTCCAGGACCACCCGGTTAGCGAAATTAAATTCACCACATTATAAAACCGCACTGGGTCACAGACTGCTGTTTGTATGTCCAGAATAAACCACAGCCTCTCCTGTAACAGCATTAATGAATTAGCTAGCTTGGTTTGACTGTGTTTGCAGAGCCAATTCAATTACAATGCACTGTTTTGGCAAAAGGAGAAGAGAGGGGGAGAAAAAAAAGTGGTAAAATGAAAAGAAGAAGTAGGAGGAGAGGAAACAGGAGAGGAGAGAGGTGAAGACAGGAGAGAAAGAAGAGAGAAAGAAGAGGGCAGCTGCAGCATGGAAGTGAAGAGAATCCGGTTAAAGGAGACGTAAAGATGCATGATGACGGAGGAGAGGATATTTAAGAAACATAAGAGGAAAGGAAGGAAGGAAGGAAGGAAGGGGTGATGAGAAAGGAGGTAAATAATGGAAAAGTCAGGGGGGTTAAGAGCTAAAAAAAAAAAAGAGAGAATGCATGGAGAAAAAAAAAGATGCAAGCAAATTGGAGATATCAAGGTAAAAATGAAGACGGAGGTATAGGGGAAGAGAAAAGGTGCGGGATGCAAAAGAAAAAGGGAGGAAGAAGAAGAGGAGGAGAGGTGTGCTGCTGAGAGGGCAATACCAAAAGGTTAGGGAGAGCCAATCAGGATGTTCAGCCTCCTGCTTCCAGCTTCGCTCCATGCATCTGATGGGAAATCCCACTGTGAAGCCACTGACCTTGAACAAAGGGGGAGAGGAGAGGGATATGATGGAGAAGGTAAAAGAAAAGACATTGAGGTAGATATAGAGAGAGAGAAAAAGAAAAGAAAGGGAAGAGGTGAGAAAATACATTTAAAAAATAACAGGTGTAAAAAGAGGACTAGAGAAAAAAGCTTGCATAAATTACATCGAATTGCAAATCAGTTAGTAATGAATAAAAATTAAGAGAGAGGGTTACATAAGGGTGAAGAGAGGGAACATGTAGAGAGGAAGTGTAGAAGAAAAGGAGGAAGGGACAGATGGAGGTCAGGTGAAATGGTAAAAGAAGGATCAAGAGAAAGAGAAAGAAACGGTGATGAAGGGATAAAAGATAGACTTTGAGAGCAGGAGATACAGAAAGAAGAAAGAGGAATGAGGAGATCTCTCTTTTTTGTTTTTTGGAAGGAAGAAGGAGGGAGGGAGAAAGGAAGGGAGGAAGAAGGAAGGAAGGGACAAAGAAGGAAGGAAAGGAGGGAGGGAGGAAGGAAGGAAGGAAGGGAGGAAGAAGGAAGGAAGGGACAAAGAAGGAAGGAAAGGAGGGAGGGAGGAAGGAAGGAAGGAAGGAAGGAAAGAAGGAAGGAAGAAAGGAAGGAGGGAGGAAGGAAGGAAAGGAAGGAAGGAAGGAAGGAAGGAAGGAAGGTAGGTAGGAGGGAGAAAGGAAGGAAGGAAGGAAGAAAGGAAGGAAGGAAGGAAGGAAGGTAGAAAGGAAGGAAGGAAGGAAGGAAGGAAGGAAGGAAGGAAGGTAGGAGGGAGGAAAGGAAGGAAGGAAAGGAAGGAAGGTAGGAGGAAGGAAGGAAGAAAGGAAGGAAGGAAAGTAGGAAGGAAAGGAGGGAGAGGGAGGGAGGGAGGGAGGGAAGGAAGGAAGGAAGAAAGGATGAAAGAAAGAATTCTGTCATTTGTTATAATAAATGATAAACTGTAAATAGATGTGAGTTGGCAGGTGGAAGAGAAAAAAAAAATACTCGCAATAAAAATAATTCTCAGCTGCCAAAAGACAAACATGGCAAATAATCTTCTTCTTCTTCTTCTTCTCTTCCTCACTGCTTCATATTTTGAGTCACATTATCTCACTCTGCTGACACATAATCATGCTATGGTTGCTTTTTCCTTTGAACAAATGTAGCATGTAGCATGTAGCATGTAGCATTAAATAAAAGGGACAGATACACCTGATAAAGCACTTCTATGATTTGAGATTGACCACAGTAGAAATGAAAACCTAATCTACTTCAGAAAACTGCTGTTTCTGAACGTTTAAAAAAAAACAAGCAGAGTGGCTCGATGATGTAGAGGGGTTACTACAGTAGCATGACCCCTCCCCCATCATATCAACACTAGAGATAGTAGATACTCATAGTTACAACATTTACACCGAGTAGTTTAACAAATGTTCATTAAAGACAAATGGGTTTCACTTTGGATAATGTGCTGTTTCTGGTGAATGGTCCTAACCCTAACACGTAACCGTTAGCGACACCAGCAGCCACTCGCAGCTTCAGCTTCAGGACCGGCTGTTTTGGCTGGGAGGTTCCCGGCCAGAGGAAGAGAGCATTTGCCAGGCAGCACTTCACCAAAAAGCACGGCCAGAGAGACAACTGCTCCAAGTAAGACAACCACAATGAAACCACTGAGGACTTTTTAGCAGAGAAGTGATGATAAGTTATGATAAGTGTACCAACATAGAAGAAAATGATCAACCAGTCATTTGAGTTACATTTTACTGAAATAAATCCACATTTACATACAAAATACCTGCTGAATTAAACATCCATCCATTTACCAAGCTGCTTATCCAGGTCGTTAGTCCATCACAGGGCTAACATATAGAGTTAAACAACCATTCACGCTCACACTCACACCTATGGGCAATTTAGAGTCTCCATTTAACCTACTGTAACCTGCATGTTTTGGTCTGTGGGAGGAAGCCAGCGTACTCAGACAGGAGAGGAGAACATGCAGACAAGGCGTACTTTAAAATGTATTTATGACAGTTTGTTATGAGTATCGTCTTACATATTTCTCTTATCAGTTATTGTGTGAAACTGCTGACCGTGATTATTTTAAGACAATAAAAGTCACCACAAGTGAGAAAGGTCAATGACAATGAACATGAACCGAAACTTATAGCGTCTAGAATCAGGTATAAAATATGATGTCAGTGCTCATATGATTAAGGTTAAATATATAACCTTTATGAATCATTACACCAGTAAAGGTTAAGTGAACATGAGATAATGATCATAGTAGTTCAATCTGAAAGCTTTATAGACGATATGATGAGGATGAATATTAACCATTAATGGGATATGTGCCATTTATTTTTTTATTTGTACAGTATATCAGAGCCAGAAATAATGATAACTCATGATGATTAATATTCAGAGCACTGCCAGTACATTGCAACTTTAAAGGTCACTACTGACGTCATGTCTGGGAGAAAGTAATGAGAAAATAATTGTAGAAAATCCCCCAAAAATTGTGAAAGAAAGGAGGAAACTAGGCCGGATGGATATATATGACAGTGGTCTCCAACCCTGCTGCTGGAGATCTACTGCCCTGCATGGTTTAACTCTAACACACCTGATTCTCATAATGAACTCTTATTAAACCTCTTAACGAGTTTCAGCTGCTTGATAACGAGCTGATACTTAGGATCAGGATTGTTGGAGTGGGAAGATACCTAAAACATCCAGGATCAAAGTTGGAGACCACTGATATAAGACTCTGGCTGTGTTCGAAACCTACATACTACATACTACATACTTCTATACTACATACTTACATTCTACACACTAAAGGACCAGATAGTAAGCAGACCGTTTACACTGTAGTAAACTACACGATTACCCACAATGCATTTGGTTCCTACCCGAGCTGAAATCATCAGGCTGAAGCTGATTTCATTTTAGCTCTAACTCTGTAAATAAACCACTTTATCCACATTTCTAACCTTTTTAGGAAGAAAGTAAAGTAGCCCTTTAGATCCACAATGTGACGCTAATGTGTCCAAATAACACCTGTTTAAAGTTTTGTTCCTGAAAATTCGGAGCCACTCAAGTTAGCCGTAGCGAGTAACGCACTTCCGGTCATTTTCACAAAATAAAACACCTGTTACCTTTTATTATTAAGAAAACCATAACGATAGAATTGGTGCTTTTATTTTGAAAACAGGAAGCGAACATACCCTCGCTGTAGCTAGGTGATTTGTGACGTATTTTGGGTTTTTTTCAGAAGTTGCATTGCATCTTGGGTAATGTGAGTGTGAGTAGTCAGCTCTTGATGCATACTCTGCATTTCTGGAGAATCTAGTAAACCATCCAGGAACTTCTCACATACTCTAAATCACATACTACATAGTTGAAACACACTACATACTTCAAATGACGTCAGAGTTAGTACGAGTAGTAGGAAAGTATGCGATTTGGAACAGACCCAATATTTCTCAGTTTGTGAAGCATGGACACAGCCTTGGTTTACCTGTGTAATCCTTAATACACAGTAAATATTTGATTGCATTGAATTCCGCCTGAATCAGCATGTTCTTGATTTCATTTTATTTTGAAGTAGCTTTCTTTATTATTTGAAAACATATGTATAAGTCCTGAAGCTCCTACTGGCCTAGCTGAAGGTTTTTCTATAACAGCTATTCAGTTGAGCTACGCTTTCATTTCAGAGCAGAAAATATTATAAAATCTAAATTTCATATACATGGCTTTTTTTTTTTAATAACTCAAATTCAGCCGGGTGGTTAATTACATATCTTTTCTGTAGTGTGACAAACTCACTACACATATTTATTGTTGCCCCCCCCCGCCCCCCCCGACACTCTACGAGGAAAACCACCACAGAGTAAGAAGATAAACCCATGGGGCATCACTGCACAAAGTGTCTGGCTGTTGCTGATTCAGCTCTCTTCACTCTTTCTCTTTTTTCCTTACACACATGCAGGGTCATCACTTCATACTAACATTAATGTGAATTCACTCTGGACAACATTCCTCTAACTGCATGCTAATGATTGTCACATCGCAATTTATAGCCCAATAATCACAAATCTGGATTTTGAATAGGGGGGAAAACTCTCCAAAAAACAACTTTAATGAGGAAAAAAATGGAGAAAAAAAACCTAAGGCAGAGCAATAGAGGATGATCCCTCTTTCAGGACAGCATCACACACAATTACACACAACAATCCTTAGTTCACCATTTACATTTTAATGTTCACTGTACTGTTAGAAAAAAGTTGCCCATGAATGCAACTTTAAAATGTCTGTCAGCAAAAACAGCTTTTTTTTTACAAACATTGTTTTTCATTGCTTCCCTTTTAAAAGAAGCGCATTTATTTGGCTGAAGGCTGGATGGGTTTCTTTAAAGAGAAGGGTGCTAAATTGAATTATGGAGTTTTCCGTCTTAAGGCTTCTGGCTCTTGAAGTGGAGAGTCTTTGCTTGGATGTAAATAAGTCAGAAAACCTTGTAAAAAAAATACATCAGTGGTTGCCGAGAGTAGAGATTGGACGAGGCTGTTGGTTACTCGCATGTCATTACAAATGTCATGCATGATGGTCAATGGAGTTGAGGTCATAATGTGATTTGGAGAAGCTTTTAATGTGAATTCGCTTGTTGTGTTATTCATTAAATGTATTTTGTCACCGTGGAGATAGTCAGAGTTATTCTGATAGAAATGCACATACAGACATTAACCCTCCTGTTGTCCTCGAGTCAAAGGAGGAAGGGAGGGACGGAGGGAGGAAGGGAAGAAGGGAAGGAGGGAGGGAGGTAGGAGGGAGGAAGGAAGGAAGGAAGGAAGGAAGGAAGGAAGGAAGGAAGGAAGGAAGGAAGGAAGGAAGGAAGGAAGGAAGGTAGGAGCGAGGAAAGAAGGACCGAGGAAAGAAGGAAGGGAGGAAGATAGGGGGAGGAAAGAAAGAGAGTCAAGGAAGGAAGGGATGAAAAAGGGAGGAAGGAAGGATGGAAGGAAGGAATGAATTTGACCCGGGGAGGACGACACAAAGGCTAACTGAGAATGATTTTTTAAACACACGCCTAAAATAATCACACATGTGCTGCACACAGTCATAATCCAATTATACTAATAACAGCAACAACATCATCCCACACACATAGACACAGGAGCTGTGTGTGTGTGTGTGTGTGTGTGTATTGTATTATTTTTTTAACCTTTGTGTCGTTCTCCCGGGTCAAATTGACCCCGTCTGTTTTGACTGTTCCTTTTTTCCTCCCTTCCTTCCTTCCTTCCTTCCGCCTCCTTCTTTCTCTCTTTCTTTCTTCCCCCTACCTTCCTCCCTTCCTCTTTTCCTTTCTACCTCCTACCTTCCTTCCTTCCTTCCTTCCTTCCTTCTTTCTTTCCTCCTTCCTTCCTTCCTTCCTACCTTCCTTACTTCCTTCTCTCTTTTTTTCCTCCCAGCACCTTCCTCCGTTCCTTCTTTCCTTCCTTCCTCTCGTCCTCTTTTCCTTTCTCCCTCCTTCTTTCCTCCCTCCTTTCCTTTCCTCCCTTCCTTCCTCCCTCCTTTCCTTCCTTCTTCCTCCCTCTTCCTCCCTCTCCCTTCCTTCCTTCCCTCCTTACCTTCCTTCTTCCTTTCCTCCTTTCCTTCCTCCCTCCCTCCCTCCCTCCTTTCTTTCTTCCTCCCTCCCTTCCTTGACTCAAGGACAACAGGAGGGTTAAGTGTGTATTGGCTCTATCTGACTAATTCACCTCTTTTGTTTGTGGCTCGTTAGCATTGAAAGGAGGCGGGACTTAAACGCAGCTCAGGGCAAACAGCAAATTGGGGATTATTAGTCCGTTTAGCTGATAAGGAAAGTCAGCTACAGTTTCACACTGACAGACCGAGGGGGACAGATGAGGAGATTAAATGTGGGGCACACCTAGTAGCACATTCATTAATTTTATGACCAGCAGCCCACTGATAGTGACCCCAGCAGCCATAGCCACATATGTAGTTTACCTGTTGAGAAGTTAGTACATATCAGAGTTTCCATCACTGTATATATATATAATTGTAAAGAGTAATAACAGTGTTTTTAATAATAGTTGAAATCATTTACAGATAAAATAACCATGTGAGATTTTATTTTAAACTTTTATCCAGTGAAGTAGATACAAATCAAATTACCTCATCAAAACATTAACCTGTAAATCCAATTATACTATAATTCTGCTCCTGCTCTTTGATATGCAACATTTGCCCACAGTGGCCTAATAATACAAGCGGCGGCTCTATCGCAAGACAAGAATGTTGATATTGGACCATTCTGCAAAGCATAAGCAGCAATTTAAAAAAGAAAATGATTACAATCTGTGATATTTGTGCATGGTAGCTATAATATGACCTCTGAAATGGGCTTATCAGAGGTCCTGCTCCCTATGTATATTAAAGGGTTCCTTCTAAGGTAATGAAAACACAATACTATATTCCATATCTGATAAGTTGGTTCCCTTAGATGCCACTAAATTCTATACATACACTGAACCTATAATGTATTTTCTATTATTGCAAATTAGAGGTATATTATATTATTGTATATTGTTTTTTGGTACTGTTGCCAAGTGCTTGCTCATGTCGGTTTGTTGGGTCTCTTTAAATTAAATTAACCTTCGTGTCGTCCTCCCGGGTCAAATTGACCCAGTCTGTTTTGACTGTTCTTTCCTTCCTTCCTTCCTTCTGTCCTTCTTTCCTTCCCTCCTTCTTTCCTTCCTTCCTTTCTTCCTTCCTTTCCTTCCTTCTGTCCTTCTTTCCTTCATTCTTTCCTTCATTACTTCTTTCCTTCTGTCATTCTTTCCTTTCCTTTCCTTCCCTTCCTCCCTTCCTTCTGTCCTTCTTTCCTTCACTCCTTCCTTCCTCCCCTTTCCTTCCTTCCTCCCCTTTCCTTCCTTCCTTCCTTCCTTCTGTCCTTCCTTCCTTTCCTCCCTCCCTCATTCTCTCTTTCTTTCCTCCCCCATTCCTTGCTCCCTTCCTTCCCTCCCTCTTTTCCTTCCTTCTTCCTCTCTTCTCTAAGCAGCAATTTAAAAAGAAATGATTACAATCTGTGATATTTGTGCATGGTAGCTATAATACGTTGAGGGGAAAGATTGTGGTTGCTGATGCTAATTGCACATCTGTGGAAAGATAAAGGGCTGCACTACATTGATGTTATTGTTGGGTATATATCATTTTTAAGGACAACGTGTATTTACTATAATTTTTTTTATTCCCATTGTGGTGGAAAACACTGGGGTTCACATTCTGTGTTTGCATGTGGTTGGGTTTAGGTAACAAAAGCAGAGTTTTTGTGAATCTTGTGGTTTTGGGTTGTATGTTATAATGCAGTAAACACACCCTGACTCATGCTTTTACGCAACGCAGCCTTTTTCCAATATTAAAACCCAAGGTCACGATCCTAACCATAACCAACTGCTGTGAGTGTCAAAACATAAGAATAAAAAAAGGTTTAATAATAATGCTTTAGTTGCTCCATCCCTCCTTTCCTTCCTTCTTCCTCTCTCCTTTCCTTCCTACTTCCTTCCTTCCTCCCTCCTTTCCTTCCTTCCTTCCTTCCTTCTTTCCTCCCCCGCCCCTTTCCTTCCTTCCTTCTGTCCTTCTTTCCTCCCCCCCTTTCCTCCCTTCCTTCCTTTCCTCCCTCCCTCCTATCTTCCTTCCCTCCTTCCTCCCTCCATCCCTCCTTTCCTTCCTTCTTCCTCTCTCCTTTCCTTCCTACTTCCTTCCTTCCTCCCTCCTTTCCTTCCTTCCTTCCTTCCTTCCTTCTTTCCTCCCCCGCCCCTTTCCTTCCTTCCTTCTGTCCTTCTTTCCTCCCCCCCTTTCCTCCCTTCCTTCCTTTCCTCCCTCCCTCTTATCTTCCTTCCCTCCTTCCTCCCTCCATCCCTCCTTTCCTTCCTTCTTCCTCTCTCCTTTCCTTCCTACTTCCTCTCTGCCTCCCTCCTTTCCTTCTACTGGCACTTAGCTTCTGAGCATGTAGGAAAACCTGCAGTGGCTTTGAAACTCATTTCCTTCCTTCCTTCGTTCCTTCTGTCCTTCTTTTCTTCCCTCCTTCCTTCATTCCTTCTTTCCTTCCTTCCTTCCTTCCTTTCCTTCCTTCCTTCCTTCCTTCTGTCCTTCTTTCCTTCCTTCCTTTCCTCCCTCCCTCATTCTCTTTCTTTCCTCCTCCCTTCCTTCCCTCCCTCCCTCTTATCTTCCTTCCCTCCTTCCTCCCTCCATCCCTCCTTTCCTTCCTTCTTCCTCTCTCCTTTCCATCCTACTTCCTCCCTTCCTCCCTCCTTTCCTTCCTTTATTCATTAAATGGGCTTACCCGATACGTTAGCATTTCCAGTTTACTCTATGTTGACTAATGGACCAGTGTGTAAGATTTAATGGCACTCAGCTTCCGAGCATGTAGGAAAACCTGCAGTGGCTTTGAAACTCATGAACAACTCAAAAGGCCCTCTCTCTCTCTAGAGCCAGTGTTTGGTTTGGTCTGTGGGCTTTTTTTGGGCAGTGGAAACATGGCGGGCTCTGTGGAAGAGGTCCTGCTCCCTATGTATATTAAAGGGCTCCTTCTAAGGTAATGAAAACACAATACTATATTCCATATCTGACAAGTTGGTTCCCACTAAATGATGCCACTAAATTCTATACATACACTGAACCTATAACCTATAATGTATTTTCTATTATTGCAAATTAGACGTATATTATATTATTGTATATTGTTTTTTGCTACTGATGCCAAGTGCTTGCTCATGTGGGATTGTTGGGTCTCTTTAAGTTAAATTAACCTTTGTTGACTGTTCTTTCCTTCCTTCCATCTGTCCTTCTTTCCTTTCCGTCCTCCCTTCCTTCTGTCCTTCTTTCCTTCCCTCCTTCCTTCATTTCTTCTTTCCTTCCCTCCTTCCTTCCTTCCTTCCTTCATTTCTTCTTTCCTTCCCTCCTTCCTTCCTTCCTTCCTTCATTTCTTCTTTCCTTCCCTCCTTCCTTCTTTCATTCCTTTCCTTCCTTATGTCCTTCTTTCCTCCCTTCCTTCCCTCCCTCCCTCCTATCTTTCTTCCTTCCTTCCCCCCTTCCTCCCTCCTTTCCTTCCTTCTTCCCCCCCCTTCCTTCCTTCCCTCCCTCCCTCCCTCCCTCCCTCCTTTCCTTCCTTCTTCCTCTCTCCTTTCCTTCCTTCTTCCTCCCTCCTTTCATTTCTTCTTTCTCCCTCCCTTCCTCCCTCCTTTCCCTCCTTTCCTTCCTTCTTCCTCTCTCCTTTCCTCCCTCCTTTCCCTCCTTTCCTTCCTTCTTCCTCCCTTCTGTCCTTGACTCTAGGACAACAGGAGGGTTAAATTAAAGAGTATGGTCCATACCTGCTCTATGTGTAAAGTGCCTTCAGATGACTTGTGTTGTGATTTGTTCGCTATATAAATAAAGATTGATTGATTGACTGATATGTCAGAAGTAGGGTTGATTAAATCTCAAAGTATATCATTTTACCCATTCCTTACCAGAGCTCTCATAACAACCACCAATAATCAATCAGAATAAGTCAACCATCAACCAGGTCTCTTATACGTGAACACCAGATATGTTTATTGTTTGATTTAAAACCTTGACAACTTCCTTCCATTCTGAAGGCCTGCATGATAAATCTCCTCCCCGTGCATGCCGTTATAAACCTTCTGCCTTTGCTCAAAACTCAAAACTGACAAATCAAGTCTTGTTAGAGGGTCGTATAGATTTTTAAGAACCCCCTTTTGACCCAGAACTTGTTTTGTTCAAAGTCAGCAGGTTCAAATCTGTTTCCAGCATGTAGGAAATATCTGACAGAGACACATACAATCACGCACTGTATTTAAATACTTGTATCCACCTACATACAGACATAGCATGGCCAGAATATCCCACTCACATACTGTTCATGTCGTGCTACGCTCATGTGTATGCGCCCATGAACACAAATGAATGCATGTACACACTCACACACACTTCTATATCAGTAAGGTAAACAGTCTTGCTCTGTCTTGGAGGACTGTGGGTTTTTGTGGGGCAGGAACTATCTTTTCTCAGATGCTGAGGTTGTGGATCTGTGTGTGTGTGTTTGTGTTTGTGTGTGTGTGTGTGTGTGTGTGTGTGTGTGTGTGTGTGTGTGTGTGTGTGTGTCCAGACCGTTTTCTTTTCTCTGCTAACCATCCACATCTCTATCACTCTTTCGGTGCCCCCTTTTCCTTTCTCTCCTTCTCTCTTTCTCTCTCTCTCTCTCTCACACACACACACACACACATACACACTCACCTCAGGGATCTAGTCCACATGTGGTTAAGTATCTTTCCTCTGTTTCCTCGTCTCGTCGGAGAGAGGTGGAGCCGAGCCCTTGGGGCACTGCTGTCTAATGAGCCGCTGGCTGCTCTGCATTCGTCCTGTCAGAACAGAGAAACGACCCCGCTGCTAACGCTGAGGCTATGTTATCTCTATGGGGAAGCTAGCCGGAGCTGCAGCATCTTTAAAAGGATTTAGTGCAGCTGAGCGTGAAATCCCAATCTCTCATGGTGGATATCCTTATTTAAACAGATGTTAAACCACAACCACCTGGAAACCTGGGTGTATGTTCACCTGGGGCTTAGCTGTCTGTCTCTATGTGTTTGTTTCTCACTGATTGTTTCTCACTGATTGTTGACTGTATGTTAAACTGTACATGTAGCCCGGGGTATGCACACATAATAGGAAACCTCTCTCTGTCTTAATGAATCCCGGTCATGTGACTCATGGGGTCTTTGTGCCACATGTGCCAGCAGGAAGCATTATTGCAGGTTTGTAGAGTAACGAAATATTGGGTGTTAAACAATGAATACATCCTCCACTATCCTTCTTTCCTTTCCTTCCTCCCTTCCTTCTGTCCTTCTTTCCTTCCTTCCCTCCTTCCTTCATTCCTTCTTTCCTTCCCTCCTTCTGTCCTTTCCTTCCCTTCCTCCCCTTTGCTTCCTTTCTTCTGTCCTTCTTTCCTTCCTTCCTTTCCTCCCTCCCTCCTTCTCTCTTTCTTTCCTCCCCCCTTACTTCTCTCCTTCCTCCCTCCATCCATCCCTCTTCCTCTCTCCTTTCCTTCCTATCTCCTTTCCTTCCTTCTTCCTCCGTCCTTTCCTTCCTTCTTTCTCTCTCCCTTCCTCCCTCCTTTCCTTCCTTCTTCCCCCTTCCTTCCTTGACTTGAGGACAACAGGAGGATTAAAGTAAAGAGTATGGTCCAGACCTGCTTTATGTGTAAAGTGCCTTGAGATGACTTTTGTTGTGATTTGGCGCTATATAAATGTCAATGAATACATCCATGAATATTGTATTTGTAGTTTTCACCCTCTCTCTGCGATGTCTCACATGTGGCAAAACACGTGAACAGGATTATTTGGATTAAAGAACGGGTAAAAAAAAAATGTAAAAGACAAATACGGACTCGGTTTGAAAACTCTGTAATTACTTATACTGCTTCTTTGCTTTTTCCCCTTTACTCAACTGGAATCAATGTAAACCCACATCAAACCAGAAAATGTAGTTCAATACGTTCATACACAAACATGCCCTTTACATCAACTCACTCACTCACTCAGGCTAATCTCATTTTCAGCCCCCAAAGCTGTAATTCTTCTGATTTTGATACAGATGGATTCCCTTTAGATACCCTCTCTTCTGCTGCTGCTGTTTTTAAAACCACACTCAATCCAAATGTAGCCATGTTAATTATAGCTTTAGTTATTTTCAGTCACTACTGTGTTGTTTAGCTTTTTACAAGAAAAACACACGTCGCGCGGGAAGTGACATGTTCTGTGGATTTTTCGGTAGCATTTTTAAGGAATGCAAAAAAGAACAAAGTGAATGCTGGAGGATTTCCAAAAGAGGCACAGTTGTTGCAGCTGCTGTGATGAAATCATTGTGTTTATTTCATGGGCAGGGTCATCAAGTCTGCACACATACACTGTACCTGTGAGAGGTTGTGGTTTTTTGATGTGGTGCTAATATGAAGTCTTAAAGCGGCCTTAGACTGCACAGACTCCACAGATAAAACTGGTCACCCCTCGGCTCTGAATATATGATATTGCCAGCTGGTTTCTTGATAACCGCAGAATCGTTTCTCCACCCTCCCATTGCACCACATGGAAGTGATCAGGCATCAGATACGCCTCTGAGGAGACCAACAAAAAAAAAAGTGTCAAATCCCAAAAGATATTCTACAGGTAATCCACTTATTGTTTCTGTTATACGATCATGCATTAGAACATAAAGAGTATAGAGTATCAAATGTGGTTGAAAAAACAACTACAAGAAAACATAGTGTATTGATAAAGACCTGGAGCATGTAGGAGGTCTGCTGCAGTCAGGATGAAGCAGGAAGCAGAAAGAGGGAAGCCGTGACACAGACATCAGCGTGTTGCTGTCAGCGCTCTGCGGCGTGTGTCGGCTCAGTGCCGAGGGAGAGGGGAACCCCGCTGAGAGGAAAGTCCACTGAACAGCTCATCACACATGAGTGTGACTGTGTGTGTGTGTGTGTGTGTGTGTGTGTGTGTGTGTGTTTGTGTGTAAGTGGTAGAGAGACAGAGAGAGAGAGATAGATAGAGAGAGAGGGGGAATTACAGTACTGCTGCTGCTACAATTCATCACAGCTCTTCATGTTGTACTCCTACACACACTGTGGCCCGCTGTGGGTATGATATTCATATGCACACAATATCCCATTTACTGAGTGATTGTGTTATGGAATGAGTAGAAATGTGAACATATATAAAACAGTTCTAACATGGATATAAACCATGAACATCAACTGGAAGTGTAAATTGCATTGCACTCCTGGAGTCGGGGGAAGACACTGAAAGGAAGTGCACTCTCTCTTCAGCGCCATGACTGCAGTATCTTTAGCTAATCCTCATTTATTCAAGGACTGATCAAGCCTTTCCAAATTATTCTCCACAGATTTCCGTGGAGCACTGTGAGTGTCCAAAGTCTTGCTCAAGAGAATATGAAATGCAAGGGGAAGACTTTAAAACTTTTCCCTTCTCCTCCAGCCTTTCAGTGGAGAATTTTTCCAACAGAATAGATGCCGAAAACACAACATTTGCAACACCTCTCTCCTTACAATCACAGCTGATTCATATCTATTCCTTTTTCAGTTTCAGCCTTTTCCTCCTCTCATTTCTGGCTTAGCCCCTCTGCTCTCTGCTCTGTTCAGGGTCAGTAGCTTCTCAGCAGGACTTCCCATCAGAGGGATGAACCAGGGCTGGACGCAGGAGCATTCCTGCAGCTTGTAAGACATCCCTGCAGGCTGCCAGGATAGCACCTTTCTCCTCCACACCCCTCCGTTATGGGTGAATGACGACTGAACCTTAATTAGAAATGAACTGGGGAGCATTTATTCTGAAAATCAAGGGAGCGTACCTATGTTCCCCGGGTCCTATGTTCCCCGATCGCGGCTAACCTCGGCTGCTAGCTCGGCGGCTAATTTGGCTGCTAACTCGGTTGCTAGCTCGGTGGCTAACTCAGCGGCTAGCTCGGCTGCTAACTCAGCAGCTAACTCAGCTAACTGGCTAACTGTAGACGGGATCATCCCTATGTTGGTCACCTGGTCACATACAAAGCGGGGAACATAGGACCCGGGGAACACAGGGATGATCCCAAAATGAATGTGTGTGTAAGTAAATGAGAGCAATGGCATTCAAATCTAGGTGGCACCAAGCTATAAGACTCAACCATTGAAAACACACATTTTACAGATCAAGCAGCAATTATGCTCATATGACTAAATTGTTCTCTAATTGGCTGCTGTGAGTTTTATCCCTATCCCTATCTCACGACTAAAGGAAGGTTAAGCACATGCACACTTATAGGTTTTGAAGGGAAGCAGGATATTACATAATCTACCTCACCATATCAATCTTTCCCAGTTTTCTTATCTTGGCGGTCAATCAGAATTTCTACTTCGATGGTGCTACCGCTTCACTGATGCAATTTAGATTGTTCCCCCCAGGTGGAGGAATGGTGTCTCAGCAGGTTAAGGCACAAACTGTACCTCATCACACTGGCAGTACAGTACTATAGATTTGAATCATGCCTCTCCTCGTCTGCTCCTTTTCTCCAATGCTCTATCTCCTCTTTCCCTCTGTGTGCTTCCTCACAAATTCCCCCCTTTCACCACCACTCCTCCTCTTTCCGCTCCACACCTCATGACCTTCAATTTCATGCCATCCCCATCTTTCCCTGTTGTTCCCGAAATAAAAAAAAGGAGGAACGCCTCTAAATACTTCCATAGATTAATTCACCCAGACAAGACTGGGATTTCTAAATCCTTTTCGGGGGTGGAGGGAAACTTCATATCTCTCATCGGCTTGTTTTTGTTTTACTTTAAACTCTTAATGAGCAGTTTTATCTCCACACCACCTATATTCACCACTATCTGTCACACATCAGCCATGAGAGGGAGAAGGAAGAAGCAGAGGAGACTTAACTCATATTATTCTCTCTCTCTGTGTTGCGGCACTAAATGCTTTGCCATAATCGAATGAGAAAATGACGAAGCCGTTTTGGGTTAATTAGGGACTTGACCTCGTGGAGAATAGGCTAGCCCGGTTTATCTCCCGCTCTAACAAGCGTGTGGCTAACAGCCGTTTAAAACACCACTTATTTACATTTAGAGTGAATCTTATGGCCCCGGCAACCCTTGACAGGAACTTTACGACTCGCAGTTAAAAAGAAACAAATGTGTTTAAGTGTGGGCTTTTTAAAAAGTAATTAACCCGTTTGTTCGAATGTCACGGTTGGCAAGTTTTTTTTCTTTTTTTTACACCGAGTGAAGGTTTGATTAGACATGGCGCCAGTTTGTTATCCACTTAGGAATATCTGTCCATTTCATCTCGCCGCTGTGTCCGGAGGCAAATTCCCATTTCTGCTGCTAAGATTTGTGGGTGTGAAATCAGAAAGTTAACGTCAAATTGCCGTGAGAGAGAGATGTGTTTAACTTGGCTGTTCCTATTTAGAAATGAGTTAAATCAGCTTCTGGTATCTCTCCGGCTCGCTAATCAAATTGTCCTCGCTTGACACTCAGTTTTGATGTCGACAGTTGTGGCCTGTCTGTCTTACGCCCAAATACTCATCCTCTACACACATGCATGAAACTGCCTGCTTTTACATCATGCACACACACACACAGACACACACACACACACACACACACACACACACACACACACACACCAATTTTGGCGAACACGATAGGAAGAATATTACATACTTGCAGGAAATGGAGAGGCTGAAAAGTGTATGAATGGGGTATGAGAGTGTGCAGTTTCATGGATGCAGTCACACAAGCATCCATTCAAATGTATTCAAGAAATGTGAATGGTCTTTTTTTTATTCACAACTAGGGATGCAAAGGGGTGGAAAATTTCTGGAAAGTTTCCGGTAAATTTCCATGGGAAGTTAAGCTGGGGAATTTTGGACATATTCCAAATTGGAAATTTTCCATGGGAATTTATGGGAATTAAATGGGAATTTATGGTAATTGAGGGTAATTTAGTGGAAAGGTATCATATCTAAGCATGTGGTTTATTTGGTTTTGACCAGTTTTATTTTTTCCACCCTAAGGCTAAATATAGCACTTAGACATAAGTATATTACCATTATCTGGTTGTTTTAGTCAGGATTATGCTAAAATATTATTTTACACAACTATATTTAAGTTCCTTAATAAGAACATACCTTCAGTTTAATAAATTCCTGGTTTATTCCTGTTAATTAATAAATATATATATATACATAGGGCCATATAATGCCCAATTTAATCTCACATGGGCCGGATCATTAAAAGGACGGAAGGAAGGAAGGAAGGAAGGAAGAAAGAAAAAAAAATAAGACATGAAAGAAGGAAATAAGAAAGGAAGGAAGGCTGGAGGGCAGGAAGGAAAGATGGAAGGAAGAAAGGGAGGAAGGACAGATAGAAGGAA
Organism: Scomber colias; assembly: GCA_021039105.1. Taxonomy (NCBI): domain Eukaryota; kingdom Metazoa; phylum Chordata; class Actinopteri; order Scombriformes; family Scombridae; genus Scomber; species Scomber colias. The sequence goes on from JAJDFG010000506.1 coordinate 18,739, forward strand.
GGAAGGGAGGACAGATGGAAGTAAAGAAGGAAGGAAGAAAAAGAAGACAGAAAAGAAGGAAGGGAAGATGGAAGGAAGGGAGGAATAAGGTACGTGGGCCGGATTGGACCCCTCGGCGGGCCGGTTCTGGCCCACGGGCCGCATGTTTGACATCCCTGATGTAAAGTCATCAAGTCTAGGTCAAAAAGTAGTAATAGTATATATGGCTTTTATTTATTGCAATCCAACAAAAAACTGGTTATATGATTGTACAGTTGCAGAAATGTCGATGATCTCTCGGTTTCTCTCTTCCCGTACACACACAAACACACACACACACACACACACACAGAGAGACAGAGAGAGAGAGAGACAGAGACAGAGACAGAGAGAGAGAGAGAGAGAGAGACAGAGAGAGACAGAGAGAGACAGAGAGAGACAGAGAGAGAGAGAGAGAGAGAGAGAGAGAGAGAGAGAGAGAGAGAGAGAGAGAGAGAGAGAGAGAGAGAGAGAGAGAGAGAGAGAGAGAGATGGGGATGATTTCCAGTTGCATTATTGATCCATCAAGCCCCCCTGACATTTTACCAGGTTGTTTCGAGGGCAGCAGTAAATTCTCAACAACTCTTGACTTTTCTTTGAAGCCATATTTTCCATGTGTGAAGCGCGGGCCTGATGACATACACTATACAGTCTGTTGCTGACATTTCATTGGCTATCATGACAAATCGCTTGGTTGTGCTTCCAATACTACTACAGCAATGATGTAAACTATCATACAACATGTCTGAGAAATGATACAGATGTGACAGAATAAATGGAGAATGGGAGAGAAATGTTTAGGGTTGGGATTGATGATGATATACAAGGCAAGCAATTAACTATTTTCTCTCCTTTCTATGACATGATTTAGTGTATATCTGCCCTATATATGTCCTACTTCCTGTATTATCTCCTTTTAAATTATAGTAATAAGAAATAAAAATAAAGTAACACACAAAAAAACAAATACATGCCTCAGACTTACACTCAGCCTTAAACCTTTGTGTCGTCCTCCCGGGTCAAATTGAACTGTTTTGTTCTTTCCTTCTTTCTTTCCTTCCTTCCTTCCTCCCTCCTTCTCTCTTTCTTCCTTCCTTCTGTCATTCCTTCCTTCCCTCCTTGCCTCCTTCTTTCCTCCCCATTACCTTCCTTCTTTCCTCTGTCCTTCCTTCCTTCCTTCTGTCTGTCCTTCCTCCCACCTTCTCTCTTCCTTCCTTCCTTCTGTCATTCCTTCCTTCCCTCCTTCCTTCCTCCCTTGCTCCTTGTCTCCTTCTTTCCTCCCCATTACCTTTCTTCTTTCTCTGTCCTTCTTTTCTTCCTTCCTCCCTTCCTCTTTTCCTTTCTCTCTCCCTACCTCCTTTCTTCTTTCCTCCCTCCCTCCTTTCCTTCCTTACTCCCTTTCCTCCCTTCCTTCTTCCTCCTTTCCTTCCTTCCTTGCTCCTTTCCTTTATTCTTCCTCCCTTCCTTCTTCCTCTCTTCCTTCCTTGACTCGAGGACAACAGGAGGGTTAAACCTGTTACAATACAGTCCATCAGCTCTTTGCAGCACAGCTGTGCACCGCTGACGTAATCACAAGTCTCGAGGAAGGGCTTAAATGTTGTGAGCACAACTCTCCCACTCCGCTCCCAACACAAGCAAACCATTGTGGGTACCCTGAGTGCTGGTAACAGCTGGACCACACGGCAGTTATCTTGGACCTCAACACTGCGGCGATGACAGGATCAGCTTTGGCCAAAAGCTGCCTTATCCACAGTCGGCACATGATAACGTGATGGATGAGTGTGCGGACAGGCCAAAGGAATGAGCTGGCGCGGAGCAGCAGTTTCTATACTTACACTGGGTGGCACATTACAGAGGCCTTTTAACCCATGTGTTAATTATCATGTAGAGTGTTGAAAGCACAAAGTGAGACTAAATGTTGTTTGCAAAAAGACAAAGAGTGTTTCATCTTTGCTAAATGAAAAGCTGCAGATTTACCATATTTTCCAGAGTGATTTGGTGTTGAGTGGAGACACTTTTACTTACAACAAAAACTTCAATGTAAAAAAACAAAGAGAGAGAAGTCCTTTTACTGAGATCAGAGTCAGCATGATTCAGACGCACTTCTCATATCTGGCTTTTGAGGTTCTTAAGCAATGCAGCTTTAATTAAAAAAGACATGATTACTTACACAGAACATTTAAGTTATTCAGTCGGAACATTTTTGGCAAGTTGATTGTCATCAACAATTCTGCCAATTTGGTCATATAAGGAATGCTTAAAAAAAAAAGGTTATAATTGTTCTAAAAGTTTACTTTCGACACAGTTTTGAATTTAAAAGAGAAAACATGAGAACAAAAATACAATAAAGGTTCATAATCTACACACGGGAAGAACAAGACGATATTACTTTTAAACTTCAGCACAGAGAGGTATAAACGCTCTTTATTGTCTTGCCCTGTGACCTCGGGTGGGTCGGGTGGGTCGGGTGAGGCATGTGTCCATCATCAGCTGTGTATATTTATGAGAGGATTATGATTGGACCCGTGCTTCCTGTAACCTTTGACCCTTGTTTATCCCCATCTGTTATTGGCTCATGAGTGATGCTCTGCCTCTCCTTTGATTTTCTCAGTGCACGTGCGTCACGCTTTGACAGAAAGTCGACGACAGTTTGTTGATAATTACAATCGTAGCGTTTGTTCTTGGACACTGGAGGTTTTTTTCTTTACTGGAGCTAAATGAAAAATGGCATGAATTGAAATGAAATGCCTGTAGACAAATAAGTATTAACCCTCCTGTTGTCCTCGAGTCAAGGGAGGAAGGGAGGAAGGAAAGGGAAAGGAGGGAGGGAGGAAGGAAGGAAAGGAGGGAGGGATAAGGACAGAGGAAAGAAGGAAGGAAAGGAAGGACAGAGGAAAGGAGGGAGGAAGGAAGGGAGGAAAGGAAAGAAGGAAGGGAGGAAGGACAGAGGAAAGAAGAAGGAGGGAGTAAGGAGGGAAGGACAGAAGAAAGGAAGAAATGGGGATGGAGGGAGGAAAGAAGGAAGGAGGGAGGAAAAGAGGAAGGGAGGACAAAGGAAAGAAGGAAGGGAGGAAAGAAAGGAAGGAAGGACAGAGGAAATAAGAAAGGAAGGAGGGAGGGAAGAAGGAGGGAGGGAGGAAAAGAGGAAGGGAGGACAAAGGAAAGAAGGAAGGGAGGAAAGAAAGGAAGGAAGAAAGGAAGGAAGGACAGAGGAAAGAAGGAAGGGAGGAAAGAAAGGAAGGAAGGAAGGAAGGAAGGAAGGAAGGAAGGAAGGAAGGAAGGAAGGAAGGCTTTCTTTTAACCTGTATTTACCCTGCACACATACTAACAATGAAAGGTGCTCGCTAAAGTAATCACACAAACCCTGAATTTTAAGAAGGTTCAAGGTAGATACATTTAGATTAAAAAAAAACAAACAAATAAACAAAAACATGAAAAATACTTCCACTTTCCACTTTTATGTAATGCTTGCAGCTCTGAGTTTCAAGTCAAATGTCGGCTATAGGAAGAATTTCTGTCAAAGTGGTCATTTCCTTATTAGGCAGAATAACTCAGTAAACGTAAAAGGCATTAAACAGGAAGTTAAGTAACTAAGTAGCTTAAGGATGAACGTCTAGAATCCTGACAAATGTGTCACCTACCTGACTTTGGGCTCACGAAAGAAATAAGGTCTAATTTCAAATTAAGGAGGGGGGAGGAGAGGGGGAAGGAGGGGGAGAGATGTTTGTGTTTGAGTGCGAGTCACCAAAGCTTTGGCTCTGAGTCAAATGATTCCTGCACCAGCTGATGTTAACATGAGAAGCAAACCAATCATTCTCATATACAAACTGCATCACTATAATAATATCTCATCTGTTTAATAATTTAAAAAAAAACAGCATTCTCTCTATTTGTCAAATATGATATAAAGGAAGGAAGGAAGGAAGGAAGGAAGGAAGGAAGGAAGGAAGAAAGAAAGGACAGAATGAAGGAAGGATGGAAGGACAGAAGGAAGAAAGGAAGGAAGGAAGGAAGGAATGAAGGAAGGAAGAAGGAAAGGAGGAAGAAGGAAGGAAAGGAGGGAGGGAGGAAGGAAAGAAGGAAGGACAGAATGAGGGAAGGAAAGGAGGGAGGGAGGAAGGAAAGAAGGAAGGACAGAATGAGGGAAGGACGGAAGGACAGATGGGAGGACAGAAGGAAGAAAGGGAGGAAGGAAGGAAGAAAGGACAGAATGAGGGAAGGATGGAAGGAAGAAAGGACAGAATGAAGGAAGGACAGAAGGACAGATGGGAGGACAGAAGGAAGAAGGAAAGGAGAAAGAAGGAAGGAAATGAGGGAGAAAGGAAGGAAGGATGGAAGAGAGGAAGAAGCAAGGAAGGAAGGAAGGAAGGAAGGAAGGAGGAAAGGAGGAAGAAGGAAGGAAAGGAGGCAGGGAGGAAGGAAAGAAGGAAGGACAGAATGAGGGAAGGATGGAAGGAAGGGAGGACAGAATGAAGGAAGGCTGGAAGGACAGAAGGAAGAAAGGGAGGAAGGAAGGAAGGAAGGAGGGGAGAGATGTTTGTGTTTGAGTGCGAGTCACCAAAGCTTTGGCTCTGAGTCAAATGATTCCTGCACCAGCTGATGTTAACATGAGAAGCAAACCAATGAGGTCTGGGAATACTTCCTGTCACATCCCATACCATCTCCTCACTGTTCATCCCAGCGCTCCAGTGAAGGAAGAAACGCTGCAGGGAATGGACTTCCACTTTTTGAGACATTGTTATAATTGGTCAGATCTTTGTGTGTGTGTGTGTGTGTGTGTGTGTGTGTGTGTGTGTGTGTGTGTGTGTGTGTGTGTGTGTGTGTGTGTGTGTGTGTGTGTGTGTGTGTGTGTGTGTGTGTGTGTGTTTACATTGTTTTAGGTTTGTTGCTCTATACCAGGAGGTGTCAAACTCATTTTCATTCAAGGGCCACAAACAGCCCAATTTGATCTCATGTGGGCCGGATCATTAAAAAGATGGAAGGAAGGAAGGAAAAGAAGGAAGGAAGAAAGGAAGGAAGGTGAGAAGGAAAGTTAAGGAGAAGGAAGAACGGACATGTGGAAGGAAGGAAAAAATAAAAGTGAGGAAGGAAGAAAAAAAAAGAAAGGAAAGGTTGGAAAAGAAGACAGAGAGGAAAGATGAAAGGGAGAAAGGAAAGATAGAAGGATGGGTGGAAGGAAGGAAGGACAGATGGAAGGAAGGAAGGAAAAAAAGACAGGGAGGAAAGTGGGCCGAAGTGGACCCCTCGGCAGGCCAGTTCTGGTCCACGGGCCGCATGTATGACACCCCTGACCTAAACCAGTCAGTGATTTGTAGACCAGTAGCAGAACTTTAAACTCTATTGTATAGCTGACTGGGAGCCAGTTTAGAGACTTGACTCTAAAAGTGCTATACAGTATGCTACAGTGTTAAAAAACATATAACATAAAGATGATAAAAGAGTTAAGATAAAAAAAAACCCATCCAGAATAGAAAGGCTTTTTTTTTTTTTTTCCTAAATTAGAACAAGAGTGTTGCAGCTCACCAGAAGGCTGGATCCCCCATGGTGCGGAGCTTGGTACCGGGGGCCCGGAGGAGCAAGCTGCTGACAGATCTGAGGGTGCGGGTGGAAGTTTGCGGTGTGATCAGTTCCTGTAGATAGGGAGGCACATGTTGGTTGATGGATTTCTATGTGAGGAGCAGGACTTTGTAATCAACCCTGAAGGGGAAGACAAAGAGCCAGTCGGATGAAAACAGGATTGGTGTTTTCATCGTGTTCATGTTTTCCTGGCCGTGCTGACTCTGAACGTACCGAAGCTTCTAGATGCTTCTGCCAGGGATCTCTGTGAGGACCGCACTGCAGTATAGTCCAGTTTGGAGGAGATGAAGACATAGACAAGTTTCTCTGTATGTTATAGATTATATTCTATAGACACAGTCTTTCCTTAACCTTCCTGTCGTCCTCCCGGGTCAAATTGACCCTGTCTGTTTTGACTGTTCCTTCCATCCTTCCTTCCTTCCGTCTGTCCTTCCTCCTTCCTTCCTTTTCTCTTTTTTCCTTCCTCCATCCCCCTTTCTTCCTTCCTTCTGTCCTTCCTTCCTCCCTCTCTCTTTCCTTCCCATTACCTTCCTTATTTCCTTCCTTTTCCTTTTTTCCTTCCGTCCGTCCGTCCTTCCTTCCTTCCGCCCTCCTTATCTCTTTCCTCCCCATTACCTCCGTTCTTTCCTCTGTCCTTCTTTCCTTCCTCTCTCATCCTTTTCTTCCCATTACCTTCCTTATATCCTTCCTTTTCCTTCTTTCCTTCCTTCCGTCCTTCCTTCCGCCCTCCTTATCTCTTTCCTCCCCATTACCTCCCTTCTTTCCTCTGTCCTTCTTTCCTTCCTCTTTTCCTTCCTCCCTCCCTTCCTTCCTTGACTCGAGGACAATAGGAGGGTTAACTTTAACTAGATGCAAAGTTTTCATGTAAATTTTGAAAACTCAATCAAAGGTTTTGGCAAACTTGTAATTTGAAATTTACATTCTTGTCTTGTGTTGCAGTGGATGCCAAAACTCAAGGACACTCAAAAGGTGCCCAGCACTTTGGTTGGTTTGCTGGTGTTGAAAAAACAAAACCAAAATCCAACTATGCTAATGTCCTTTGATGCACAGGAGGAGCACCTACTTGCACTTCTTAACTATATTTAAATGACAGGAAGACAGTGGCCAGCTCAAGCACACAGCACCAATCATTTCCCCCCAGCTTGTGCTCTTTTCTTTTTTTTTTACATACTGCAAAGCTAAGAGCCATTCTGTCAAGTTAAAACACCTGTGGTACAAACTACTGATGCTTTTTTTTTTTTTTTTTGCTCTTTGGAAACAACCTGAGTTTTTCTTCTGACTCCAAGCTAAATTGCTTTGAGACTTCCTGTGAACCGGTCCTGAAACTGGATTTTTACATTTGCAACACAAATTGTAGAAACTTTCTTGAACAGTGTATAGATCAGGGGTGTCAAACATGCGGCCCGTGGGCCAGAACTGGCCCGCCGAGGGGCCCACTCCAGCCCACTTCCCTTCCTGTCTTCTTTTCCTGCCTTCCTTCCATACTTCCTTCTGTCATTCCTTCCTCCCTGTCTTCTTTCTTTCTTTCCTTCCTTCCTTTTGTCTTTCCTTCTTTCCTTCCCTTCTTATTCCTTCCCTTCTTATTCCCTTCCTTCTTTTGCTTCCTTACTTTCTTCTGTCCTTCTTCCCTTTCTTCCATCTTTCCTTCCTGTCTCCTTCCTTCCTTCCTTCCTTCCTTCTTTTTAATGATCCGGCCCACATGAGGTCAAATTGGTCTGTATGTGGCCCTTGAATGTAAATGAGTTTGACTCCGCTGGTATAGATAGAAGTGCTATTGCATTATACAGTATACTGTAACAGCACTGTATATTTTTGAGGGAGAAGAGAGCATTTATTTACATAAACTGTCAGAATATTACTTAATATACAGTAAAAGCCCATTTTCTGAATAGCAGTGTGTGGAACATGCAGGGCAGATACAGTAGATATTGGTAGGTACAGTAATATGCACAAAGTGGAGGTGCATGGAATAGCCATGTATAATGAATGAACAGCTGAGCCACTGGAGGATGAGAGGAGGTAGATGGTGTGTTTTTTTTTCTTTTTTCTTTTTGACATATCACATGCTAGCGTGTCATGCATATTTCATTGGGCATGTCTGGTTGGGCTGCTGCTTGCCTAGGGAGCCAGACAGATGTTGCATGTGCCTGTGTGTATGTGTGTGTGTGTGTGTGTGTGAGGGAGAGAGAGAGTGTGTGTGTGTGTACAAATAAAGCATCAAAAATGTGTATATGTGTGTGTATGTGTGTGTGTGTGCTTGTGTGTACCTGACTGTGAGGTTCAGGATTGATCTAAAATCTGTTTGCAGAGGTGGAGGGAGTGCAGTATGCTACCAAGACAGGAAGTACCAATATTTCAACGGTGAAATTTGACTTCATTATCAGTTACTTGTCTAAAAGACTCTTTCATCAATTCAATAAACGTGTCAATATATTTAAATCACCAGTATGTGTGGTGGAAAAACAACTGTTGCAGAACATGATCTCTTATGTACAAAAGCGGTTGATATTCATGCCACTACAAATGCATGTAAACTGTTATTTGCATCATTTGAATTATTTTAACCTGCTATCATATTAAACCTATAGTGTAAATGGCTTGATATCTGAGGTATCACATATGTAGCTGGGTCTGCTATCAGTCATATAGGCACAAGCATTGTTAACCCCCCTCCTCCAAAAAAAGGAAATTCCACTTTGAGCACACATAGAGCGAAGAAGGTAGAAGACAATTAGACAAAGTTTTTCCTGTAGTATCTCAGCATTAAGATAATCTGTGACTCGGGATCATTAAGGAAAAAGATTTTTGGCAAACCCTTCCTATAATCTATAAATAAAAGAAATTACAGCCTTTCTTGTAAACACTATATTTGTGCAGTAGAAGCCAAGCAATGCTGATACTGGTTTCTGGTTAGTGCTCCCACTGTTATAATGGAAGTGAATAGATAAAGGAAGTCGGAAGGGGTCAACTATGTCCAAGTGCTCTGTATATTCTGACAATGTCATTGTAATTTTGGACACCTATATAATGTTAAACAACAATCTGAAATGTAGATGCATTAAGATGTTAGATATGTAAAAATTTGAGATATTTTTAGGAAAAAGTAAATTTCTAGATGAATTGGAATGAATAAGGATGCAATTTGTCCGTTCTATATAAATAAAGATAGGTTGATTGATTGATTCATAAATGGGTAAAGTAAAAGAAATAATAAAACAAATTTGACTTACAGTGTATTTTTCTTCTCTGGGTTCGTACTTGAGCTGCAGGTTAAAGATAGGCTTCTGTGACACGCTGATCTGATTTGACAGATAAAGTCACTTTTGCATTAACTGATTGACGGCTCTTTTGTTGTCTGTCACCCAACTTTTCCAACACCTTGTCACAAGATAAGTTAAGGTTTTTTTATATTTCAGTTATTCTGAGAGAAGATGGTGCTACTGTGACACAATGTTTTAGCTTGCAATGCCAGTAACAGTATTTACTTTAATAATAAATGGTGCATACTTACATTTACATTTGAGCGCTTTACTTTGAAAAACATATAAAGACAGGAAGTGAATAATATATTAGAATGTTTAGAGCAGGGGTGTCAAACTCATTTTTATTCAAGGGCCACACACAGTCCAATTTGATATGTTGTGGGCCGGACCACTAAAAATATGTAAGAAAAGAAAGAGAGAAGAAGACAGGAAGGAAAGAAGGGAGGAAGGACAGATGGAAGGAAAAAAGGGAGGAAGGACGGACGGACAGACAGAATGAGGGAAGGAAAGAAGGACAGAAGGTAGGAAAGATGAAAGGGAGGAAGGACGGACGGACAGACAGAATGAGGGAAGGAAAGAAGGACAGAAGGTAGGAAAGATGAAAGGGAGGAAGGACAGATGGAAAGAAGGAAAATAAGACAGGAAGGGTAGATGGAAGGAGGGAAGGGAGGGAGATAGGAAAAGAAAGTGGGCCGGATTGGACCACTCGGCGGGCCGGTTTTGGCCCAGGGGCCACATGTTTGACACCACTGGTTTAGAGTGTATAGCTACCCAATATTAAAACTATAAGTAAACAACAATAATGTGGATTGAGGTCAGTTATATTGCATTTTTATTCTTACCTACCTCTGAGTTTTACTGTGATTTGGAAATAAATATGTTATCTGGTGAATAAGATCAATAAGATATCAAAAGTAAATATTCCCTGGAGATAATTTATTTTCATGTAGACATGCAGTAGGTTTCCTTACTCTTCAAACACTCTGCATCTGTCTATTCTTTTACTCCTCATGTATCATGCATGAAAAATGTTTGATGTCATTTTAAGTTCACTGAATCAATTTTTCTTAGTATCACTGTTCATCAAAACTACACTTCATCCCTGATCCTTCTGCATAATCAATACAATACAAAAAACCCCTCCGAGTCCCTCAAGACGTGCTGCTGGAGTGCTGCTTTGATAATCTAACTCCGCTTATGAAAATATATGTTTCATAACACCAGCGAATTGTCATATTACAAAAATGCAATCAAAAAACAAAGTGTAAAGTTTTCCATTAGCTAATCCGCTGAATATTTAAATATTTGCAGGGTTGTCTTGTATCGCCTGTTAACCATTCAGGACCCATAGTGTGTCTCTTATCTGAAATGCACAGTGTATTTTCAAATATATATCACCCGAGCTCATTGCCGTGGATTGATGAAGCTTTGCCACCTCTTGCATTGGTTTTTAACACATTGCTCATTTTAATTGTTAGCATTGGAAAGTAGCCAAGATTTCCTTGTGGCTGTATTGCTTTTGGCTATTTGGAGGTCTCTGGGAATTGTTTTTCCAGACTTGGAGAGACCCCCCCTCTCCACCCTCGCCCCCCCTTGCCCCCCCCTCCACTCCCCTCCTGGAGCCTGAGCCAGGCCAAAAACGGAGCCCTGGGGTGCTCCTCGTTTCCTGTGAACACACACAGCCAACACTGTGACACGCCATACACACCAGTCATATATATATGTACACATGCAGAACTGTGCCCGCGAAAACCAGCCCCCTTCTCCAACCTTGTGTCTCCTAAGAATTACGTTCATGTACAGCTATTCGTGAGTATTAGTGAGTTACAGTACATTTAGTGGCAGAGCAGGGAGTGCGTAACGTTCTTTTAGTGCACCGAAAAAGTCAGAAGTTGGACGTCAATGCGGTGGATGAATGTATAGACATTTTGGCTTTGGTGTCCTAGGTTTACATCCTGTCTCAAATTTGTAGACAGTGTTGACATTTTTATTATTTAACCACAAATATGATCTTTACTGAACCTTAAACCAAGTGTTGCCTGACCTTTACTTTAGTTGCAATGAACACTATATTTCCATAAACCCCTGAGCGATGTATGATAGTAGCCTTATCCTGACTGTGCTGTACTTAAACCATTCATCAACTGCCATTAAGGAATATTTATTGAGTTTCCAACAGACAGTTTAATGTCTTCTTCTTCAATTATAATCCACCAAGCTCATCACAGCCAGAAGGGGAGTTCTGGTCCTCTGAAATGAAGCCAACGTGGAAGTAACTTAGAGCTGCATTCTATCAAAAGGCCACCAGGGGGCGACCGTCTCTATACAAGTCAATGGAGAATTCACCAACTTCTCACTTGATTTCTAACCTCAGTAAACGTTTTCAAAATGTGTTTATGGTCTCAATCGCTAGTTTAAAGCCTTCTTCAATGCAGTATGATGTTCATTTGGGACATTTTGGCCTCCCTGATTTTATATGTGACGATAAAGCAGGGTATGCATTAGGGCGTGGCTATGTCCTGATTGGCAGGTTGGTTGACCAATGTCCTCGAGATCCAGCCCTCGCAACCATAGCAACCTCCCCGCTCCGCCCATAACCCCGCCTCATGCCCATATAAGTAGAATCCGTGTTTTTATTTTCCCAGCATGCACCTGAAATTTTCAAGATGGCGCTGTCTAGATTGGAAACTATTGGCTTCTGAGCAGCAGTCCACAAACCAATGGGTGACGTCACGGATGTTACGTCCATTTCTTTTATACAGTCTATGGTCACAGTGTAAAAACGACACACATGAGAGCCTCCAAAGTTAAAAAAAAAAAAAAGGGTTAGGGTTAGCTAGTGAGTTAAATTTGACCGTCCACAGTTTGGGCCACACGTGTCTGGTGAAAAGAAAAGCAGTGTAGCTGTCAGTCATTGAACACTGATAGCCACAGATGCATTACAAGAGCTGGAGGCTGTGTTTTAAGGTGAAGCTAAGTTCATTCCAATGGCTGAGGAGCATATGCTTAAAAAAAAAAAAAAGTTAAGGCTTGTGCATCCTTGTGTCGTCCTTGCACACATGAAGGTTGCAACAATAGTAGAGGCTCTTGGAGACTTTATTCTTTTTTGGTTTATTTTTGGTTTGCAGCATCATGTGACCTGCAATTCTGGCTGTATCCATGATACCAAAATTGCTGCATGGCCCTGCTTTTTTCCTTTTTCCAAATCCTTGTTGGGTATTAATAAATGTGACTTTTTTAAAAATGGGTCTAATCAAACTTCCAGAGTCATATTTTGTTCTCTTCTTCAGCTGTGTGTCCCTTTAAAACATTTTCAGTGTCCTTTTTCTTTTCCACCATTCTTCTGCCTGTCTGTTCTGGTCCTGACCTCCAGTGTGTGACTGATGTTTTTATTGGTGTCCTACTGACTCTGGAGTGATGCGCCTATTACACAGGTCACAGAGGTCTGTTATGTTACCCCCCACTCCCCACTCCCCCCCTACTATCACTGCTTGACAGCAACAGTTCAGGCTACTTTTTTTTTTCTAAAAGCATTTTGAGACTATGTCCATCCTCGTTCTATTACCTTGGAGTTGAACAAAGATTAAGTTCTCCTTTCAAACCCCGCCCCCCCCTCTTCTTTTTTTTTTAAGGTCACAAGAAATAAGTCATCTCCACCCGTCACCCCACCTCCCTTTAACCCCCATTCACCACAATTTAAATTCGTTCCACCTCATATTCAAACACTCACATGATCCCTTTGCACAAGTTCCAGATTACATGCATGTCAGGGATCGTCCAGCCCTGGATGGTCCAGGAGGGGAATTGCTTGGGGAGCATTGCAGAAAAATGTTGCAGTAATTGAGTTAAGCAGCTCAGACAGTAGTGGTGCTGTAAGAGGGAAACTAAGGGGCTTATTATCTGCGGGTTTAGAGTTATTTACTGTCTAAGCATTTTTGACATGGTCGCAACTCACAAATTAGCCGTGGTCAATATCTCAATAATTTGGTCTCACTAATAGCTCACTAAGTAAGTCGGTAAGTTAAAAATAAAGAGTGATTTTTCTTTTTTTTTCTCTGACAGGATCGTGACAGCAAAAACTTCAGAGTGAAAAGGAATGAGTTGAGATTTGAGAGCAATTACAAAAAAAAGGTTTCAGATCAAAACCTAAGACACGTCCGGATGATAGCTGCAAGCTGAAGCTCTTAGCGAGGGGTCTACTAAATTATTGACATCCTGCATACTTACCATATTTTCACTCTTGCCAAAGATGCCAAATGAGGAGGGGGTGAAAAAAAACATATTCATCTATTCCCTAAGTGCTTCAAAGCACCCAAAAGTGTAACCTAGACAAACTGAGCCAAACACAAACACTTGAAAAGGATGTGATGTTGCGGAAGCCAAATGGTGCTGAGAGTGGCCGAGTGGTAACAGGAGGCAGCGAGGGGAGTTTTGAAGAGCCATGCTGGGTTTGTTGGCGGTGATGACATTCAAGCCGCGACACAGCTCACCGGGATGCGATTTAGAGCGTGTACTTCCACCTTCCAAATGATGCCACTTCTAAGAGGTGAAAATAGATCCTTCTGCATCCTCGCAGAGTTCACAGACACTTTATTTTTTAAGCTACTGAGTCATGAAAAAGGTGTTTTTGGCATTTGGAGCTATGAGGCACATTAAGCTTAGATTCAGCTTGGTTAAAAAAACTGCCACAGCTCATTAAAAGTAGGTTAAAAGTTATAACAATGTTTGTTCCATGAAAACAATAGATAACTGAAATTTTGTTATTTTTTTCCAAGACTAAAAATGGACATTTCATAGTGAAAGCACTCTTTTGCAGAGTTGACTCGAGCCATTTTTCATCATAATTGTATTATGATTGTGAACTCAATCTGACCCAGTTCAGTTTATAAGGGAATAAATTACTTTAATAAGTCACACAGCCCATCAAGAGTTCAAATCACTTTCATAAATTGAAGTTGTCCATCATTTTACACATCGCGTCACGTCTCATTTTTGGGACATCAGGGGATAAACGAGGCAGTTTGTAATATTCAGGTTCAGGTTCAACTCACAGAGCAGCTGACGTGGTGGTGTCGGTTGAATCCCAATCCGCTCCCGACCGTGAGATCTGACCCTTACGGTGCAACGTATACATATGCATCTCAGAGGAATACACCAATAAGCGGATTCCTGATTACGCTGTGTGTGTGTGTACCAAGGCCACTGACTGCTGTAGAAATCTTGTTTTTTCATTGATTATGTTGCGCGTTGACCTCATCCTGGGGGGGCTCAGCGAGGAATTCATCCAAACTTTGAAATGAAAACAAACTGGGCTCCAGCCATGCACTGTAATGGATCCTTGGGAAAACTCTGCTTTCCAAGGCTAACTGGGACACTCAAATTAAACTGCTCTGGAGAAACAATGACAGAAAATGTTGACACAGACTTAATATAACTGAGCAAATAAATCATGTTTTTGGGATGGAGGGGGCGCTTTTGACTCTATATAGGGTTAAATAAATACAGAAAATAGAAAGTATAAAGTCTACAGTATAAAATACAAACAGTGAATACATAAAGAAGAACATTTGTTCCAGTTACTGTACTCTGGCGTTACTGGGCCTCATGATGAGATGCAGCAATGAACCACGAAGAAATCACAATAAGAAGTGTGGTGTCCCAAATTTTATAATAATACTTATAATACTAGTTTTATTTATGTGGCAAAAAACCTGTTTGCAAAGTGCTTCACAAACAAAAACACAAATATTCACAATTCAATTATTACAATAAAGGTCAGAAGGAACTCGTTAGTTAAAAGCTGAACTATAAAAATACGTTTTTAACCTTCCTGTCGTCCTCTAGGGTCAAATTGACCCCGTCTGTTTTGACTGTTCCTTCTTTCCTCCCTCCCTTCCTGTTTTCCTCCCTTTCTTCCTTCCTTCTGTCCTTCCTTCCTCCCTTTCTTCCTTCCTTCCTTTCCTTCCCTCCTGTCTTCCTTCCTTCCTTTTTTCCTCCCTTTCTTCCTTCCTTCTGTCCTTCTTTCTTCCTTCCTTCTGTCCTTCTTTCATCGTCCTCCCTCCCTCCCTCCCTTCCCTCCCTTCTTCCTTCCGTCTGTCCTTCTTTCCTCCGTCCTCCCTTCCTTCCTCCCTCCTTTCCTTCCTTGCTTCTTTCCTTCCTCCCTCCTTTCTTTCCTTGCTTCTTTCCTTCCTCCCTCCTTTCCTTCCTCCCTCCTTCCTTCCTTCCAGCAGTCCTTCCTCCCTCCTTTCCTCCTTTCCTTCCTTCTTCCTCCCTTCCTTCCTTGACTCGAGGACAACAGGAGGGTTAAGAGCGTTTTAAAAAGAGGACACTGAGGTAGCTTTTACAACAAATGCTCTCCCACCCTTTTGTCTCAAGTCTTATTCTGGGGACTGAGATCATAAATAAGTGTGAGCTAATGGTAGTGATCAATCATTCTGTAATAATAGCAGCCATATAACTATATTTTATCCCCAAGGATACAAAGAAAGGTTTGAGGAGAGATTAAACAGGAGTACTTAGAGTCCAAATGGCCTAAAATGTATTTGGAATGAAAATTATACCAGCTAATCAAGTCAAATCTCTCTAAGAGCTCTAAGTAGAAAGGATAAGAATCTTTTTTTGTGCATGAATATACATAGATGGGATTTTATTTTATTCAGCACTCATCGGCACTCTTTTACATTTGACTAAAGTTTGACAAATTGAATTCTCTTTGATTTAAATGTACAAAAATAGCAGGTTTCTTTGATTTATTTGCTACAGCCTGATATTTTGCTAGATGGAATTAAATCAAGATAAGACGGTAGATAGATAGAAGATAAAATTAAAAAAAAAGAAAAATCACAGCTGTCAACAAACATCTAAATATATGTGAAATCTAACATCAAGCGATCTTTATAAGCATTATTTTACCAGAGAAATTTGTCTTTTTCTCTTCTGACTTTTCACCCTCAGCACCTGCAACATTTTCTCTGGGAAGTGAAAAGCTGTCAAACCCCTAAAACTTAATTTATTCATCTGTATGTGTGACCATGTGACTATTTCTTTGCATCCCACAGGACCTTGAAAAGATGCGAAATTCCACGAGGGAGGCTTTCACTTATTCCTGATTTGTCCTTATTTGCGTTTCAGTGGACAAGTTATGTGAAAGGGTCTTTTTCTTTTGTGCCAAGGCCACCAGTTACAGCAGTGCCAGCCCCGGCTTTGTTATTTCTCTATTTATTTAGCTGCCGGAGTTAAATGGCTTAGTGACAAATTAGAATGTAACGATAATGACCGCGATAGTTAACAACGCTCGCTTCTCATCGAACAGAGGCGGGGGTGAGGGGGGGGGGATTTCCAAATGCTCCTTTTCTCTCATTCTTATCCTGACGTATTTCACACCATCTCAGTGTGAATGACAACTACTGCCCCCGATGTGAATGGGAGCTGTGAACTTTGTTTTTTTCCCCCTCCCTCTTCTTCTACTTCTTCTTCTTCTTCTTTTTCTTAGAGTCTAATGTGGCAATCCAGAACAGAGCGCTGGTTGCAACTGAAGCACACAATAAAGAGGGGGAGGGTTATATTGGGAGGCTGAGTTTGAGAAAAAAAAAAAAAAGAAGAAGGGGGTCAAGAATCAAAATGGGAATGACATTTGCCATCAGCGGAGGGCTGCTTTATGCCAGCCATTGATGTGCTTTTTCCCAAAAGTGAGCTTGCGAGGGGTATGATCTGCATTGCAAATTGGCAGCGGACTGGCCCTTTTCACAAGTGGACAGGCGGGCCGGGGCATGGTTCCCACACACACCCCATCCATCATTCCGCCCCTCCTACAAACGCCCAACCCCTCCACCCACCCCCACCTTCTTCCCTTCCTAACCTCAGCTTGCCCGGATGGCCTCAATCGTAGCCACGGTGGAGGCGGCTCAGGCTCAGACCAACTCCCCAGAGCAGGCTCACACAGCGGGGGCTTTGTTCCAGCAGCAAGGCCAGGGGAGGGTCCGGGTCAAAGGGGGGAGGAGACCAACAGCTTTGACAGGCAGTAAGTATAAGGTGTAGTCTGCACCATGCAAGTCGTAACCCCCCACCACCACACACACACACACACACACACTGAGCTGCATGTTTGTTTATTTGTTTGTTTTCTCTCAGCTTTGCCGTCTGAAACACTTTTTGTGAGCTTGGCTTGTACACAGTTTCCTTTCTTCGAGGCACTGAGGAGCAGGACTGGGGCTTGTTTAAGCTGTCACAGGTCACACCAACAGCAGCAGCTAAATAGTTTATTCTTCAGCGTATTACAAACTTTATAATCTAAATCATCCTTCATCTAAATAGAGGTAGTAAAAGCAGTTAAATAGATAAAAACTAATGGCAGTGACTGTGAATCATTTGTAGTTTAGAAATAAATATATATATAAAAAAACACTTATTTATTAATGTTCACAGAGTTGAGGGTGTTTTCACATCTGCACTGTTGAGTCTGGTTAAATTGAACTCTGCTTCACTTCTTCTCATTTAATGATTTGTTTGGTCAGGAGTGAACACAGTCATCGTACTGGAGCGTGGACCAAAATAACTTAAGAGGTGGTGATCTTGGTTCAGCCCCAAATGGCCCCAAATGAACACTTGTTTGTGGTGGGAACTCAATCCGACCCGACTACTACTGTAGGTGTACTCCACAAGTTTATAAAAATGGTTGCTGTAGCCAGATGAGCCTTGAATTGAAGCGATGAGCAAATTTAACAGTCGATAACAACTAGCTGTAAAAAGAATCAAGGTTGTCACATGACCCTACCTCACTGAGCTGAAGTCCTCATGTGACTGATGCACCTTGGAGAAAATTCACCAAGTTCATGAACTGATCAAGTGATTCGGACCTGACCACATGAAATGCAGGTGTGAGATATGAGTAGAAATAGCATTACAAAAACCTAACCAGGAAATTAACAAAGGCTCGGATGATTCTCTGTGTCATGAAGTGACATGCTGATCTAATCCGAGCCACTTTTGTAAATTGACTTTTGACTTTTATTTTTTCCCTAATTGTTTTGTCTTTTAGTCTTTTTTACTCATTTGATTAATCACATTGCATATGTTTTTTTTTTCTCTTTTTTTCCTTTTTTTAATTCCTAGACAAAAAAGGTTTGAGGGCAGAAATGAATTTACACAGACTTTGGTGAACTCAAGTAACTTCAGACTGAGCGGGGGTCTAATCAGGGAGAGTAACTAGAAACACCTGTGTGTGTGTGTGTGTGTGTGTATGGGGTTGGGGGAGGGGAGGCGGGGTACAAAGGTGGGTCATATTAGGTTGTTTGCCTTTTAGCAGCAGGTAGCAGCATGGCAGCACTTTTATGTTTAACATAAGACAAATAAACAGAGCTTTTAAAGTGTATTGAATCCTCTGTTCTTAAACGGAGGGTGAGGGTATCAGTGAGGAAAAAAAAAGCTAAAAATAAAGATTGAATACTTCTGGTGGGAGAAAACCAACTGAAGTTACGAAGAGCAACATCAGTCACACATGAGTTCAAATACTGCTAACTAAAGATTTAGTTACCTTGAACTCAATGTCCCTTTTCATGTTGTGGTTAAAGCATATTGCCAGGGTCCTGTATTCTGCATTAAAGGCACAATACACAAATTTAAACAAGAGGGACACTCAATAACTCACCAGCACCCAATCATTTCCTCTCTTGTCCTAATCGACTGTGCAGTTTTCTGATTACGTAACGTTGAAATTGAAATCCAATTTTGCCTCTCTTAAATTTTAAGGCCTCCAAACAAAAAAAAAAAAAAAAAAAAAGCCCACATCTATATTTTTTTCAAACTAAACTTATTGGAGACCATTCCTTGTTAGCCCCCGCTTGAAAATACGAGCAAAACCTCATGAAACAAAAACATGAAATATGTTAAATGATTTCCTCGTGGTGCACGGACAGAGGGGGTGGGGGGGGGGGGGGGACTCCAGCATTAGCACAGTAGGAGGCATGAAATATGAAGTAGGACCTCTGCTGGCTACAGTCTTCTCACCTCCTGTTTTAGAGTTATGAGAGATCACTATTTTCTCTCACATTTCTTCTTCTTCTTCTTCTTCTATGAAGCTGAAGTTTAACATCTGCTGATGAAATTAGTGTAGTAGAAGAAGTGCAGCCAACAACAGCGAGCCAGTCAAAACCTTCTGAACAAAATATATAGTATGGGAAGATGGGAGAGGAGAGGATGCCACACTTCAACCCTCATATTTCTGCAGTACGCTTAATTTCTGCTGCCTGCATGACTTCAGGCGTCTACACTTCACCTCTCCAAACCATTGACAACTTGGCAAACTGTAGATGTGATTACAGTACATTTACTAAAAGACTTTTGGTTAGTAAACCTTACTGGGCATAAATTTAGTTTCATTCTTATGTCGTGACCGAGGATTTTGAGTTTTTTTTGTTGTTTTTTAAAGCTGACAGCCTTCAAAGTTAGTCTGAGAAACACCAGAATAATATAAATATAAAATAAAATCTAGTTTAACCCTCCTGTTGTCCTCGAGGGAAGGAAGGAAGGAAGGAAGGAAGGAAGGAAGGAAGGAAAAGGAGGAAGGAAGAATGGAAGGAAGGAAAGGAGGGAAGGAAGGGAAGGAAAGAAAAGAATGAAGGAGGAAGGAAGGAAGGAAGGAAGGAAGGAAGGAAGGAAGGAAAGGAAGAAAGGAAAGGAGGGAGGGAGGGAGGAAAGAAAAGAAGGAAGAGAGGAAGGTAGGAGGGGGAAGGAAGGAAGGAAAGAAGAAAGGAAGGAAGGAAGGTAGGAGGGGGGAAGGAAGGAAATAAGGAAGGAAGGAAGGATGGATGGAAGAATGGAATGGAGGAAGATGGAAGGAAAGGAGGAAGGAAGGAGGAAAGGAAAGGAGGGAGGAAAGAAAAGAAGGAGAGGAAGGTGAAGGAAGGAATGAAAGACAAAGGAAGGAAGGAAGGACAAAGGAAGGAAGGAAGGAAGGAAGGAAGGAAGGAAGGAAGGATCAAAACAGACGACAGGAGGGTTAATCCAGAGTAGGGAACTAGATCTCACATATGTTTTTCTACTTGGGATAAATACTCACTGAAGAGACAAACAAGTAATGACAAGGTGAAGGTTTTTGGGGTGGGGATGGGGGGCGGGGGGGTTGAGGAGGGGGGAGAGGGGGGGGGGGTTGCTGTGCCAGTGATGAAAGCACTCGCTCTTCAATAGCAACAACAGTGTCTGAGAGCTCACTTCAGAAATGGCCATAAATTGTAACCCTGTGAAGTTCCTTTTGTCCAGGCTTTTAATATCGAGAGTTTTATTGCTGACCTTGACATTGTGAGGAGGGTTGGTGGAGGGCTGGTGGGGGGCTGGTGGAGGGCTGGTGGAGGGCTGGAGGAGGGTTGGTGGAGGGCTGGTGGAGGGTTGGTGGGGGGCTGGAGGAGGGTTGGTGGAGGGCTGGTGGAGGGTTGGTGGAGGGTTGGTGGAGGGTTGGAGGAGGGCTGGTGGAGGGTTGGTGGAGGGTTGGTGGAGGGCTGGTGGAGGGTTGGTGGAGGGCTGGTGGAGGGTTGGTGGAGGGTTGGTGGAGGGCTGGTGGAGGGTTGGAGGAGGGCTGGTGGAGGGTTGGTGGGGGGCTGGTGGAGGGTTGGAGGAGGGTTGCAGGAGGGCTGGTGGAGGGTTGGAGGAGGGCTGGTGGAGGGTTGGTGGAGGGTTGGTGGAGGGTTATTGACTGTGAATGGGTTCGGCCTGTTTGGGTAGTTGAGTTCTCAGGGTTGCCCCATCCTCATTTGCCCCATCCTCACAACACATTTTACATTACCCTGTACTCTGGTGGTATTTAAGGGACACATAGCCGGAGCAGTTTAGAAGGAGTTCAACAACAGAAGAAGAGTAAATTCTTGAATTACAAAGCCCCCCACCCCCCCCCCCCCCCCACCCCCAGAAAGTAATGTTAAGAGCTCTAACAAGATAAATGAGTGGGGGACCATGATGAAACTAGACTGCGTTGGTGTCAAAAAATAAAAGTTCAGGTGCTCTTTGGATGCTTATAGATGAACTTTTTTTTGGCTTTGAAGAAACTCAAGATTCACTTCCATAAAAAAATGTTAAAAAAGTGTAAAAAAAAAAAAAAAAAAAAAAGCTTAATCATTTCATATCAAGTATCAACTTTTGCATCACATATGTTTGCATTATGTGATTCCTGGATCAGTGTCCAGATTTAAAGGTGCATGTACATCAAATACAAGCCCAAAGCTGATGATTCAACCAATGACAACATATTTTGTGTGTGGCATTTTTTAAAATTCTAGTTGTCAAATCCTTGTTTGCTCCCTCCCTCCTACCTTCTTTCCTCCATCCATCCTTCCTTCCTTTCTTCTTCTTTCCTCCCTCCTTTCCTTCCTTCCTTCCTCCCTCCCTCCCTCTCCTTCTTTATTCCTCCCTTCTTTCTTTCCTTCCTCCCTCCCTCCCTCCCTCCCTCCTTTCCTTCCTTCCTTCCTTCCTTTCTTCCTCCCTTCCTTCTTCTTCTCTTCCATCCTTCCTTCCTTCCTCCCTCCCTCCTTTCCTTCCTCCCTCCCTCCCTCCCTCCTTTCTTTCAGTCTTCCTTCCCTCTTTATTCCTCCCTCCCTCTTCCCTTCCTTCCATCCATCCATCCATCCTTCCTTCCTTCCTTCCTTCCCTCCCTTCCATCTTCCCTCCCTCCCTCCCTCCTTTCCTTCCTTCCTTCCTCCCTCCTTTCCTTCTTTATTCCTCCCTTCTTTCCTTCCTCCCTCCTTCCTTCCTTGACTCGAGGACAACAAGAACTTTAAAAAGAACAAGCTGAAGCGGAGTTTCGTTGTTTAAAGACCAGAGATGATATAATAGCGTGTATACAACTCGCTGCCAATTAAAGCTGCTGAAGAAGCTTTTTAACAGTATATTTACTTTCCAGTGTGAAAACAAATATAGTTTAAATAGAATTCCTCCTTAAGGCCCCCAGATACTCCTAAAAATAAAAAGGTGAAAGGTGAGAAATGCCCTTCTTTATTTGGGTGGCTTTACCCCTCACTTCATCCCTAATTACAAGGAAAGCACAAACACACACACACACACACACACACACACCTAAATATTTCTATCACTCTGGGGTGATCACACACAATAAAGAAACACCATTAACAAAAATAGGGGTGAAGGTGAGGAGGTGAAGATCTCTCTCTCTCTCTCTCTGGTTTTTTATTGGGCTGTGTGAAAGGGGGAGGCTGCTCAGGGGCCCTTTGTTAGCGCAGGCCCCGTCTCTCTGTCTCCGCCTTTATGTTTGGATGCCTTTGAGACAGGACGTGAAGGTATGCGGCTGGGAGAGGGCAAGCTCAGGGATGAATGGCTCCACGTTTTTTGGAGTTGTTTTTAAAGTACAGGGTTGTTTTCACCCCCCGAGTGTCCTTCCCCCCCCCCCACCCCCCCCACCCCCCTCCTCCGGGAAGCCCTTATAGAGCCAAGCAGCAGCAGCACTGCTCTGTGGCTGTGTGTGGATTCATTATCAAGTCATTGGTTTGTTTATTGGGGATTAAGATTGAGACACATGAATTATTATAGATATATTCTCAGGGTAGATAAATGAAAAGATAGAACTGGTGTTTAAATAATTAATTGATAGAATATGTTGATGATATGTTTTGACTGTTCCTTCCTTCCTCCCTTCCTTCTCTCTTTCTTTCTTTCCTTCCTTCCTTCCATCCATCCTCCCTTCCCCCCGCCCGTCCTTCCTCCCTCCCTACTTCCCTTCATTCCTCCTTTCCTTTCTCCATCCCTCTTTCTTTTCTCCCCAACCTTCCTTTCTCCCTCCCTCCTTCTCTCTTTCTTTCCTCCCCTACCTTCCTTCCTCCCTCCCTTCCTCTTTTCCTTTCTCCCTCCCTCCTTCTCTCTTTCCTTCGTCTCTCTTTCATTCCTTCCTCCCTCCTTTCCTTCCTTCTTCCTCCCTTCATTCCTCCTTTCCTTCCTCCATCCCTCTTTCTTTCCTCCCCTACCTTCCTCCCTTCCTCTTTTCCTTTCTTTCCTTCCTCTCTTTCCTCCCTTCCTTTCTCCATCCCCCTTTCTTCCCTCCTTTTCTTTTCTCCCTTCCTCCCTCCCTCCTTCTTTCTTTCCTCCCCCTACCTTTCCCCCGCCCTTCTTTCCTCCCCCCTACCTTTCTCCCCTCCTTCTTCCTTCCTTCCTCCCTCCTTTCCTTCCTTCCTTCCTTCCTTGACTCGAGGACAACAGGAGGATTAAATATGAGCATTATCTGCTTTCCTGTCTTAGGTTTTTTGAAATGTTCGTCAGACAGAACATGATATTTGAGGACATCACATTTGGCTCTGGCATGTTATTTAGTATGTTTCATCATTCACGACTAGCAATTGATACATTGCAACTTTATAGACCAATTAATCAAGAGTGAAACAATTGTCAGTTACAGGCCAAGATGCATTTATTAAACAAAAAAATTCCCCCATATTTTCACCAGAGGAATAAAAAAAAAAAAAAAAAGATGAGATCTGCTGTCTCTGTGAACAAAAGGACATCAGGGGACAATCCTTTGTTTTATATCATAAACAGAAGTTATGACGCATGGATGTACCGAGGAGTCATTCCGTCATGAATTCCAAGTTTAAAATGTGAAACCCGAGAAGACGTAACAGAAATATACACATTTTATATATTTGGAGCCAAAAAGATGATAAATCTATGTGCTTTCTTTACACAACATAACTCAAACATGGAACATTTAATTTCCAGCGCAACAGACTGCGTTTCTCATCAGCGTCTGAAGATACGCTCAGTAACTTGTTCATGACTTGACTTGAATTTGCAAGAAGAAGAAAAAAAAAATAAGTGGGAGAAAAAACATTGGCACGGAAATGCAGCAGGAAATGTTTTGGGGTTTTTTTTTCCCCTCCTTTTTTTCTGCTACGGTAAGAAGAAGGTGAAAATGAGAATTTCAGTACTTGACAAAACGAAGCTTTGGTGTCTCCATTCAGACTCTGTCAAGCGTTTCTTTCTCCTAGCCTCCATGAGACAACTATTAACGAGCAAGCTGATTTCAAAGGCCCCTCTGGGTTGGAGAGACTGCATGTCCGGGCATCTGTGGAAGAGGAAGGGGGAGAGAGAGAAAAAAAAAAAAAAAGTCCCATATTGCTCTCTTGCGCTCTCTCTCTCTGTCTCTGTCTCCTCTCTCACCCTTTGAGAACTGACAGAAGTTTTGACAGTGGCAGTAAATTCACTTTGCAGACCTGCTGGGAGGCAGGGGAGCGCAGCGATGGGAAGGCCTTTCTGCACTTCAAGGACCCCGAGCGTCTGCTGGATAGCCTGTCAGAAATACTAAGGCTGATAATAAATTTGCTTTTGCACAGCTGTGGCTGTGAAACTAACGCAGAGGCACCAGGGTGGAGGAGAGAGAGCGAGAGAGAGAGAGAGAGAGAGAGAGCGAGAGAGAGAGAGAGGAGACAAATCTGTGAGGCAATTGGTTGGCCTAATTTTTATGGAGGGAGCAATTGTTCAGAGTGAAGGCAAAGAGGCAAAGAGAGAAATTTATCACCACTGCAGACTTCCTCACAAATATAAAGTGCCTTTTTGTGTTTCATATGGGGGTTTATTCATAATGACTGTCAATCAGGTAATGGATATGTCAATATTAGACATCAATCTTGTGATGTATAGTACCAAGCTAGGCAGGAATCTCCAGTATTATCCTCAGCAACCCATTCTTCCATCAAAATGTGAATCATTGTTAGTCCACAGATCACAAATGTATTAGCTTCACAATAACTACTCTAAAATTGTGCCTATGTCTTTTTTTTTGATCATGTGACCAAATCAAGCTCCCAGGAAGAGTGCTGGGCTTTATAGTCAATTTGCCATAGTGGCCAAAGCGTTTAATTACAACATCACATGATGCTATCGGGCCTAAAAGGGCATTTTCTTCATAGAGTTAAATAATGAAAGAGACATGTGTAAATAACCAGATAAATCTTTTTGAGTGTCACAACCCCTGCGAAAGGACTTGTTTCACTATTGAAACAAATTTAATCCACAATGAATCATTTTATTCATGTTAGCTATCTCAGCTGGTCGAGGTTTCTACTGAGCACGCTGTTTGGTTCATAGAGCGAGTGAAGTGTGGTTTCATCTGGGTATTTCTTTACGGTTAAAAAGTCTTCATGTGCCACTATCTCAATGAAACCATGTAGTTGCATCATCAATCAATTATTATCTTTGTGTGGTCTGAGCTGTTATGTTATTTAAATTATTTCAACTTAGATTTTGAGAGAGCACCAGAGATTAATTGAATTTTAAACCCACAATATAAAGCTTTGTGATTGGCTGACCTACCACACAGTACTTTATATATTTTGCACACTTAATTTGCCCAAACCATCTTTTATCAGTAGTTTATATAAAAAAGTAAACCATACTTCCAGAATAAAGTCATGAGTTGTTGAGAAGTCTGATTACTGACCTGGATTTACAATAACCAGATTACTGCAGCACATAAATAAAAGCATTATCTGATTTACCTGCATGTAACTGGAGTTCCTTAACCCTTACATACATATTCTCATTCATAAATTCAGAGTCAGTCATTAATACATGTTTAATTTAATCCTTAATGGAGAGTATATTGTATTTATGTATGGAAAAAATACATTCACAATCACTATTTTATTGAACATTAAGAATAGAGATGATGAATGTTTGAATGCCGATTTTAGAATGTTGTTATAAATACAGATTACCTGCATGATTAACCCTTACATACAAGTACTGTTCATATTCACATTCATAATTAGTTTCTATACAATTCTCATTCATGAATTCCCAGTCAGTCATGAATACATGTTTGATTTAATCCTTAATGAAGAGTGTATTCTATTTAGTTATGGGAAAAAAAGACATTCATGATCACTATATTATGGTCCAGGAGAACGTTTTATAGAATATTAAGAATAGAGCAAAATGTTTGAATGCTGATTTTTGAATTTAGGTTTAAGTTATAAATACAGGTCAAATTCAGACATTTGCATACACAAAAATGTATATCAGTTCCACAAAAAACATAAAAAAAGATGCATTTTATTTCCATTTTTGTATATTCAGGCTCACATTAGGAAAAGCCCACCTATAGAGGAAATGTGTATAGGGTAAACATGGGTCAGATTTGACCCTGAACAGTATGTAAGGGTTAAATAACCTGTTTGCATGCAGGTGCATTACACGGAGAAAGCCAATGCATGTGATTTTTTTTCCTCAGGGTATATACAGCGGAGAGGAGAGAATAATATGTTTGCCAGGATTTTTGGTCAACAATTGCTTAATGTACCTTTTTCTTTTTTTAGGTTTTCATCACAACCAATCATGAATACATGATGTTTGATTTAATCCTTAATGAAGAGTGTATTTGATTTATTTATGGAAAAAATACATTCACAATCACTATATTATAAAATATTAAGAATAGAGCAACATGTTTGAATGGTGATTTTTGAATTTTGTTATAAATGCAGGTCAAATTCAGACAAAAATGTATAAGAGCTGCACAAAAAAGAAGAAAAAAGATGCATTTTATTTCCATTTTTGTATATTCGGGGTCAAATTAGGAAAAGTCCACCTAGAGGAAATGTGTATAGGGTGTTTTTACAGCTCTCAAATGTGGGTCAAATGTTACCCTGAACAGTATGTAAAGGGTTAAATAACCTGTTTGCATGCAGGTGCAGTACACAGAGAAAGCCAATGTAGAGCCAAAAGGAGAGAATAATAGCCTCCAGTGGGAATGTTTGCCAACGTTTTATCTTGGTAACAGTATGCAGGAATTTTTGGTCACCAATTTCTTAATGTACCTTTTTTCTTTTTTTCAGATTTTTGTCATAACCTGAAACTATTCTGATAAACTTTTCTAGCGATACTAACAAATTACAACCTTCCTTTCCAGCTTTTATTCCGTCGTCTTTTCCTCACAACAAGCTACCAGGCTAAAAATATGCCAGCCTGACTATGTCCTGATGAGCACACATGACGATAGCAGGGATCAAACCTGTGCAGCTCGGAGTCTCAGGGCGGTCTTTCTACACACTTCTTGTGCCTCGGGGTGTGTTTGCTCTGTAGCATGTATGTCAGGATTTACTTTTACTTCCAAAACTCTAACTGTCAGTCTGTCTCTGCGTCAGTGTCACCCAGACAAAACTCCTTCACTTTTTATTGCACCTGGTAAATAAAATTGATTCAGAATGTATAAACAAGTGAATGATGTGAACTTTTAATTTTTTTCCTCAAGTATGAAAGTGTTAAATGTTCAATAGGATTTTTTTTTACACAAATACACATCTGAGGCAGGTTATCCTGAGTACATTTCAAGACGTCTTCCTCACATCCTTTGCAAAAGGAGCTCTCGTCTCATTCCGTCTCCTCTGTGCTTTCTGTGATCCGCCTCTCACAATGTAAAGGAAGGTGATACGTGTCCCTTTGCAATTTCCCCCCCTCCTCATCTGAAGCCGTTACTTCCTTTCTTATCACACAAAATGCGAATGAGATCTGTGAGAAATCTACTCTCCTGGTATCTGCCCCTCTCCCCTCTTTTCCCCTTCTCTCTCTTTCGCCCACTCTCTGTCCCTCGCTCCCCCAGCACTCCCCCTCACACTGCGTTCCATTTTTTGCTTTGAGCCACACCGTGCATTAAAAGCTGGAATCCGAGTAATGTATAAATGCATTCGGCCCATTCCTTTCCATTCCACGCGTCCCACCCTCTGTGGTTTAGGCAGGCCTGGAGTGTCCAGGACCTCCTCGTGAGGCTCCCATGGGGGCTACCTGGTGTTTGAAGCCATCTGCTGAGGTATAAAAAAAAAAAGAAGAAGAAAAAAAAACAGTCTAGGGGGGTTGAAAGAGGCGGGGAGGGTGAAAGAAAGTCAAAAAGGGAAAGTGAAGTAGAGAGGTAGAGATTTGATTTAAAATTGATTTGATTATTTAAAATTTCACTTCTTTTTTTTTTTCATTTATATTTTCCTCTCAGATTTTTAGATAGTTTGATATTTTCAAATCCAAGAATCCACTAAAGCCAAGTGTAAATGGAACAAGATTTGTATTTTCACCTTTCCACATTGGAAAAAAAAAAAGTAAATGAATCTGTCTCATGATGCATCTGTATTACTCCCCAGTTAAACATTAATCGCAGCTCTCTGGAAACACTTACTTTACAGGATTAATCCGCTCTGTGTGTGTGTGTGTGTGTTGTGGTGTAATAACAGCTGAAATTACACTCAGATTAATCATCATTTTTCTTCTTATCACATAGGAAACAATAGGCTAAACTGTTATTGTTGTAACTAAACTGCCAAGTGCACAAGTTATTAATCTTCTGGTATTTTTTGGCAGCTACCAAACACTTTCAGGAACATCAGGCTAAGGCAGCCTCTGGACTGGAGTAGGTCCTACACCCTGATTTGTATGTAGCTTGGGAAAACCTTGACATGGATGGCTGAGAAGATATATAGTACATCTGTGACCAAGTGTAAATGAAAGTATCTCTTAAATTAATCATTTTATCCAGATATGAATGAATCCAGATGTGTCCAGATATGAAATTAAAGCTCAAAAGTTGCACTATAGGAGTGATGTAAAGAGTGAAATGACTGGTCTGACATGTGATAAAGGTTACCAAAATGCAACAGTTAATATTGTAGTGCATATCTGTATTGGTCGTAGTAGTAATAATAATGATAATGATGGTATATTTTCTTTATAGAGCACTTTTCAGGATACTCAGGATACTCAAAGACATATTATATGAATTATAACGATCATTAAAAACTGAAAACATAACACATCATTAGTCACACTTTCTGAAAAGGTGAGTTTTGACACACTGAAAAAATGGAAGAAGGGGGGTTGTTCAATTTACAAGTATGCATTTTGTATATGCTACATAATTTTTTTAAATTTCTCTCTAAAACATGATTAAATCTTAAAAAAGTATTTAAATACTGAGCAATGTTAAACCTACACGTCTCTGTCATTTTAAGAAGAAAGAAAAAAGTTATGTTTTATCAGCCGGAAGTTGAAAAGCCCGCCTCTAGAGGGCGGTCTTTTCCGGGCTTTTTTTTTCAGGACAGAAGACGGTTGTTGAAGAAAGCAGGCTCCGCCATTTTCTCCCTCGCTGTGAATTTTCTCGCTGAGTTTTCCGTGGATTTGGGCTGCTCTGGACACGATTAAGGTAATAAAAAACGTACCGAATTTAAGCCAGAGATAGAAGTTGAGTGTTTATAATCAAGGTTTGAAAACGTTTAGCTTTTTTTTTGCCCCGTAACGTCGAGTAAAACCGAGTTAGTCTTTGGGCTAACTGCTTGTCATTCTCTGTTCTGCTGATGGCAGCGGTCATGGGTGCTGTCCTTAAATGTTTTTTCATTAGTTTTTATTTCTGGTAAGGTAACTGTTAATGTGTGCATGGCAACTAGTTTGTATGGGAAAAATTCTAAGAATATAGGTCTATTGTCTTTTCAAACTGGCACTTGGAGGTTAATTAGTGTGGGGGATGGGTAACTGACATTGGCTTTGGCAGCATGCTAAAATAATCTATTAGCTAAAGTATGGCAGCATGAGGAAGGAAAGGGAGAGTGACGGTAACTTTTTTTCTTTTCTTTTTTTTTTTTTTTTTACAATAACTTTGTTCACATTAAAATTACCCGACTACAGTTCGTGACTTCTCGATTTTAAGTTTTCTTGTTTTTTTTTAAATAGTGTATTCCTTGGGAGCGATATATATATTATGAAGGCTGTCGTTCTTGCTAGGCTTTAAGTCAACTAACATTATACGTTAGCTCTTTCATGTCTATGTCCTGCCTTGAGTTGATGTTGCCTACACACCCACTTTAATTTTTTTAAACATTTTTTTTTATTTTTACTGTGTAGATATCCTCCAGCCAAGGTCCATAATACATGTCTCTGGGTGCTGCTGTGTCAAATGCTCTGTAGCAGTGGTGAGTATTGCTATTCACTTGCTTTTTTTTAAATATTCAAAATATTGTGAGTAAGGATAATTACTGCAAGTCGTACTGCCGTTTTTGTTTAAACTATTTTGGAGAGATGTGTCTAATGATCAGTCTCTCAGTACAAGAAAAAATAATATAATGGCACCACAAACAACACCTTCTAAAATGGCTGTGTGAAGTGTGTGTGGCAAGATTATGGGTTTAAAATGATGGTAAAGATTTGCTGTATTTCTGTTTAATGTGAGTTGAACTTCCATTTGTGTCTCTTTCTCTAGTGAATGTGGCATGGTAAAGGTCTAGGTCTAGATCTAGGAAGAGAATGTGTCATAAAGGGACTCTGTCTGTACCTGAACGAGGACCCAGATAATCTGTTAAGAGAGTATGTGGTAAGTATTACTTAGGTTTACTATGTTGAGGCGTTATCTTTCATATTTTGTATAAGCTTTAAAACATCTACTCATTGTAATTACTTCACAGTCAGCTAAGTTGTAAGATAATATGGTAGTGATCTTAATATCAAAGTGTGTTTGTGTGTGGTTTTGAGCCAATGTGAGGCACTTTGTATTACTTTTGTGTATGAAAAGTGCCATATAAATTAAGTTTGATTTGATATCTTAATAAATTACACAATACACATGCAGTATTCCCTATATGCACGTGGCACGTAGTATAATCCCACTTGTTTTATTTTTTTGTGCATTGTACAGGCAACTGATGAATCCCTCCTCCAGGAATCCATTGAGGAAACCACCATGGGTATATATGTCTTGAAACTCAGAGATGCCAGTGAAAAACCAGAGGACATCGGCATTGTACTTGAGTCCCAGATTGTGATGCAGGATTTGGACAATGTTCCCTTAGCTGCTGCCATGTTGTTTGGCCTCATTTATTCTTTGAACTTAAACTACCCTGCTGAACTCACGTACACCTTTGAAGTGCTGCAGAAGGTGGTCATGGAGCTTGAAGGCAATGCACTGTCCAAAAGAGCCCAAGTCCTGAAGAACAGACTTTATCAGTGAACTGGCTATCCAGGCTCTCCAGCTTGATTGCTTGCAAGACAGACTGTATGCATTATTTCACCTACCTCTTCCAGTTGATGGACTTTTCATTTGGGCAGGTGGGAGGCGCGCACCCCCCCCCCCCCCCCTTTTTTTTTTTTTTTTTTTTTTTAAAGTGAACTACAACAGAATTTCCCCCCCATTTTTAGAGTTTGGGGTGATTTGTGTTTACCATGGACACTGATAATTGGAAACAAACCCCTACAATTGTTTCAGTGTTTCACATTATGGAACATTTACATGTGCTGTGAAAGGACAGGTGTGTATTGCATGTAAAGTGAAAATTCTTTATGTTGGTGTGTTTAGGTGCGTTTTAATGTGTGTGGTGACTGTAGCTTAAGGTTCTGCTAATTGGTGTGCACAGTGTCCCTCTGTTATCCACATGCACAAACACATTTCTGACTTCATGGGTAGTCCTTTCCTCTGGTTCACCAGTAATGTTGTATCTTTGTTGAAAAAAAGGCTATCAAGCTTGTTTGCTGATAATACTGTATGCATTATTTTGTCTACCTCTGACAATTGTTTGATTTATTTGAGTGGAGCGCACACACACAAAATATTTTTTTTTTTTATAGAACTGAAACACATTACTACCCCCATTTTTATGGTTGGGGGTGAGTTTTTCTTTACTGTAAACACTCATACACTCACATTTCATGCAGACACCATATTTTTTTACACTGCAGTTTTTTTTTGCAACTGTACGTCCTTGAAGATGTTTTCTGCAGTATTACTTCTATTGCTTTAAACAATGTTCCAATAAATTGTCTATGTGATGTACATATTAGACTACCCAGCAGGTTGTATTTTTAGTAGTTATGCATGTTTATTATGCACTGTCTGGAATTAATATGTTGGTTGTCCACATGTGCTTTAGTAAATGTAGGTAAAAGATTGCACTAGATTAAGTGGGTTAAGGGTGTAGAAATGAAATTCTTAACTTAAAAATCAGCTTATAAAAGTAATTTCAATATTTAAAGTATACCAAACTTAATAGTGTCCGATTTACCTGTTAAGATTAGGTTAGCTTCACGCAAAAAAATTATGTTGATCCAACTGATGATAATTATATATAATACACATTAAAGAAACATGTTCATTTAACATAATAAAAATAAGTCAGTTTAGCATAAGACAAGCTAATATATAGAACATAAAATAAATATGTTTGATTTATGTAAGAAAGTCATGTTGGTTTAACAAATAATAATTTAATGTACAGAACATGAATATATCAACTTTGGTAAACGTAACTTTAATATGTGCAACCGATGTACATGTTTTTTTTATGTCAATCCAAAAGACTTTTTTTTTTCAGTGCAGTGACAAATCGGTGCAGTCTCGGATGTGTTTGGGTAGAGAGTGCCAGAGGGAGGGGGTGGGAGGGGGACGGGAGGAGTGGGCAGCTATGGGAGGAGGCTCCGTTACCCCCAGTGGTCTGGTGCTTGGTCCTTGGTCCTGAGTAGTGGAGACAGGAAGTTGGCATCAGATGAGATGGGCAGCTGTGGGGAAAGGAGTGAGGTGATGGTGGTGGTGGGGGTGGAGCAGGTCAGTGAGGTAGGAGGGAGGGGGGCGGGGGGGGTCTGGTTATGGAGGGCTTTGAATTTGATCTGTTGTGGGACACGGAGGAGCTAGCGGAGGTTCTGGAGGACAGGGACAGGGGTGATGTAGGAGCGTCTGAGTTTTGGATGAACTGGTTTATTTAGGACTTTGTACCATAAAGAATGCCGACGTGGTGAAACCATGGATCAAAGTTTTTACGGCAGAGAAGGAGAATAATGGGAGGAGACAAGCTCTGGTTTTATGTGGAGAAAGGCAGTTTTGGTGATTTGTTTGACGTGGTGTTCAAAAGGAGAGGCTCCTGTCAAAAAATGACTCAAGGTTGTGGACATGTGGAGAGAGATCAGAGTTATTGATGGTGAGGCTGAGGTTAGGAATGTTTTTGGCTTTGGGATTTTGGGACCAATGATCATGTCTGGTACATTTTCAGATTTGAACAAATAATCCCACCTCAGTGTCCATTTAGGTGCTGTTGTGGAGCTTTAAGAGCTTTGTACAAATGTGATGAGAAACAACTGTCATGTTTTTATGTTTGTTCTGCAAACTAGAATTCAGAAAAACTTGATTTATATATTTTTTAAGTATTGAGATTAACTATAACATCAAGCTTTTTTAAACACATGCAAATGGTAAACAAATGCTGTATGTGGAGCTCAGCAATACATGGCTAAGAAGGAAGGAAGGAAGGAAGGAAGAAAGGAATGAATGAATGAAAGAAAAGATGAAAGGGAGGATCGAAGGAAGGGAGGAAGGAAGGAGGAAAGATGCAAGGATGGAAGGAAGAGGAGAGAAGACAGTAAGGAAAGATGAAAGAAAGGAAGGAAGGAAAGATTGAAG
This sequence comes from Scomber colias, assembly GCA_021039105.1. Classification (NCBI taxonomy): domain Eukaryota; kingdom Metazoa; phylum Chordata; class Actinopteri; order Scombriformes; family Scombridae; genus Scomber; species Scomber colias. The sequence goes on from JAJDFG010000506.1 coordinate 52,000, forward strand.
GAAGGAAGGAGTGAAAGACAGATGGAAGGAAGGAAGAGAAAACAGGATGAAAAGATGGAAGGAAGAAAGGGAGGATCGGAGGAAGGAAGGAAAGATGGAAGGAAGAGGATAGAAGACAGTAAGGAAAGACGAAAGAAAGGAAGAAAGGAAGGAAGGGGAGAGAAGACAGTAAGGAAAGATGAAAGAAAGGAAGGAAGGAACGAAAGAAAGAAAGGACAGATGGAAGGAAGAGAAGACAGGAAGGAAAGTGGGCCAGTTTGGACTCCTCGGCGGGCCGGTTCTGGCCCACGGGCCGCATGTTTGACACCCCTGGGCTATAGGCTTAGGAAAAAGTGTTGGTTGTGGACATGTGGAGAGAGATCTGAGTTATTGATGGTGAGGCTGAAGTTGGGAATGTTTTTGGCTTTGGGATTTGGGACCAATGATCATGTCTGGTACATTTTCAGATTTGAACAAATAATCCCACCTCAATGTCCATTTAGGTGCTGTTGTGGAGCTTTAAGAGCTTTGTACAAATGTGATGAGAAACATCAAACTTTTTTTAAGCACATATGCAAATGGGAAACAAATACCACCCACTTAATACATTAATAAAAATGCATACTTTAAAGTTCAATGCTGTATGTCAGAGGTGTCAAACTCATTTTCATTCAAGGGCCACATACAGACCAATTTGATCTCATGTGGGCCAGATCATTAAAAAGATGGAGGGAAAGAAAGAAGGAAGGAAATAAGGAAATAAGAAGGGAAGGAAGGAAAGACAGGAGGAAGGAGGGAAGAAAGGTAGGAAAGAGAGATCGTGAAGGATAGACAGACAGAAGGAAGGAAGGATGGAAGGAAAGGAAGAAAGAAAGGAAGGGCAGATGGAAGGAAGGACGGAAGGAAGGAAGGAAGGAAGGAAGTAAGGAAGGAAGGACAGAAGGAAGAAAGGAAGGAAGGACAGATTGAAGGAAGGAAGGAACGAACGAAGAAAAGAAAAAAGGAAGGACTGAGGGAAGGAAGGAAAAGAGCACTAGATGGCAAGTGGGCCGGATTGCACCCCTCGGCGGGCCGTATCTGGCCCACGGGCCGCATGTTTGACACCCCTGCTATATGTGGAGCTCAGCAATTGATAGCTATAGGCTTAGGAAAAAGTGGTATGAATGTTTCAGGGGATAATATTACATTTTACATTGTTTTATTGTTAATTACAACTAAAACTCTTATTAAAGCTAACTAATAGCTCCTTTGCTCCTTCAACTGTTAAAATATATCTGATATTCATCAATCCTGTGAATATGAAAAGGCAGGTTTGTCAGTTTTTGTGCTACTGTAGCTTTCTATACTACACTGTCTTTTTCCCACAATGTAATATTACACACAGCTAAAATCCTGTGCATAATTCTGGCATGGATTACATATCACAGTCTGACGCCGAAACATCAATAAAGCGATTTCCATGCAGAATAGGACCGTGGCCTAACATCTCTTTAATGTAATCTGAAATGTCTTTACTTGAAGTGGTTTGGGAGCTTTGAGGTAAGATCAAATAGTTCTACGTTCTATCAAGATAAGAAGAAGCCACCTATCCTTGTTCAGCCACCAGCCTCATGCTGACGTGGTGGCATTTTCTTGTTCGCTGTGTGGTCTCAATATGTGTGTACATACATTACTGATTTGATGCTTTTCAACTCTCTGCAGCGTGTGGAATTCAAAGAGGAGAGTTTGTTTGAATTAAGATCATTTCGAGTGGTTGAAAGATAGACTTTTACAGAAGGAACATGTGTTACTTTTCAACACTTTTATCTCCAATATGTCAAATGTTTCATGAAGCAATATGGTTGCATCCTAAAAAGCACATGGTGTTAACAACAAGCCCCAACCACAACACTGGAGGGGGATACAATCAGCACCTTAGTATGCAACCGAGGGCTGACACACTATTAAGTCTGGATTTTACTAGTGATTAAAGGGGTTTGACATAATGATTGACAGCTATGACAGCCACTCTCAAGCTTATTTTAGATGACGAGGAGACTTCTGCAGGCCGTCATCCCGCTACCCAACTCTACTACGCACACTCTGGCTCCAAATAATGTCAGACAAGCAAGATGGCAGCCTCTGGAAAGGAGATATTGGCTTCACCTTTGCATAACGGTAGGAGGCAGAGACACGTCATCCATTTTTTAAGCCAGTCAGTGATTCAGACACAGGTTCTCATATTTTGCAGTGATGATTTATCTGCCTATCCTATCATTGGAACGGCTCCAACTATCATTCACCCAATATTGTCAATGTAGAAAATGAAATTGACTTTTATTTCCAGAAAACGCTCAAAATAACTCGTCCAACTTTTCCATGAAAATCATTAACTAATAGGAGATTCAAGATAAAGACGCAACATACTAAAGGGCTGGTCTGTATTCATTCATTTTGAGGCTTTTATATCATTTTATATCCTCACATAAGTGTATCATATGTCATAATGGCTGTAGCTCAGACTCAAAACGCAGACACTGAACTCGGAGGTAAGATGGTGAACACAAAACCGGGTTTACTGATAACAGGAGTGGTCAAGGCGGGAGCAGCTGGAGCCAGGAAGGGGAGTGTCTTTTCCTTGAATCCAGCGGCAGTACGGTGCTAATTAGAATGACAGAAACCGACAGAGAAAAGCAACCAGAGTACTATACCACATGAGCAAAACAGACGATTTAGCGGAGAATGGAGGGCAGGACCGTTCCTTAAATACAGGTGAGTAGACAATGGCTTGATGGCAGATTGATGGCAGGTGTGTAGTGGAGAGAAGTCCAACTCCTCCCATCTCCAGACCCAACCTCCAATAGAGGACAGGGAACAACTACAAGACAGATAAACACACAACACTCCCACAACAGGGGAGGGAAAGGGGGAACAAAGGGAACAAACACAGGGATCCTGACATCATATGTATTCAAATTTTGGCAGATGTATGTTTTAATTTCAAAATGTCGTTTTTTCACATGACCTGATATGGGCTTTTTCACATGATGTCATAGCTACATAAACAGAAATAAACCCCCTCTTCTACCTAGCCAGTAGCTACAGAGACAGACTGGGCACCCACTGTTGCTGCTGCTCTGCTAAACACACTAACAGACACACACACACACAGACGGAGCACTCACTATTGCTGCTGCTCAGAGTTTAAAAAATGAACTCTGAGCTCTCCTCCCACCAGTAAATGGCTCTAGATCAGAGCAGAAACTGATGTGACTTGCATCCTGAAGCTCCCGGCTCTCTCCTCCAGAACTCCCAGCTGTCTGTCCTTCTGCTCCATCCAGTGCATTTATAAACATCTCACACAGTCACACTCAGAGCTGCAGCCTCGCTCGTGGTGTATCTGGACAGGTTTTCATGCTCTAAACATACAGCTAGCCTGGAGCACTCTGGTAGCTGAGTGGTAACTGCACATACCACACACACACACACACACACCCACGATGTCCCTGGTTCGAATCTGGCAATGGATCTTTGTTGCATGTCATGCCCATTTCTCTCTCTCCTTGTTTCCTGTCAGTGTCTCTGCCAGTAAATTGTCCAATAAAGCATAAAGCAATAAAGCCAAAAACATACAGTGAGCCAGTATGTTAGGAAGACACTGTCAGCAGCGCTCTAACCCACACTGTTTTTCAGTAATGGCTGAGTGGGTGTTTCCATTTGAACAACCCGTGAAAAAACATGCAGATTGAGTCATCCTGTAATGATATTAAAATAATGTTTTATAATATAATTTAATAAAACACATAACGTAGATTTGTCTTGTGTTTGTTCTGTCTGAATAATAATAATAATAATGGTCATAATAGTGTTTGGAAAAATGGGATATGATGTTTTTTTTCCAGTCATTTCATACTTAAACTCACCCATATGCTGTGCCATCTGTGCTCCACATAGCTGTTCTGTTTTCTATTGGACCAGCGTACAAGCTGGCAACCTTACAGCTTGAAACCCAAATAATGGACTGTGTGTTTGCACAGGAAATCAACCCATTTCAAGTTCACATATGTCTTTTTGCACGCCACCCCTTAGACCTAAACGGTGACAGCTTCTCTTGGCTGCACATGCTAAAGCTAAGCATGCTAGCAGGAGGGCAGCGTGCAGCCAGAGCCGAGAAAAACCACTCCTCTGCTGCGGGCCAATTTACTAAAGAGGGTCCTGGAGGAAAGTGTCTGTGCTTATGTTGGCTCAGCCCACCGCTCCACTTCAACAGACTTGACCTCTTCCAAACCAGTTAACCAACAAACTCTGTGGACACCCAGGGAGAAAGCAAATGAAAGTTGAGGAGGGGGTGGGGGGTAGGGGGGATGATTAGAGAGCAACTGATATGTGTCAGCTGTTTGAAGGAGGTAAGAGTGACTCACCAGCTTATACACTGTGGATTTTGGATTCAGTAGATTTTCACAACACAGTTTAAAAAGGAGGAAAAGTGGATGATGATGGAAGTTATGCAACTGAACTTTAGGGGAATGTATCTGTCCCTATTAGATATTTTAATATGCAACACAATACATGATTTCATATAAAAAATGATGTGGATAAATATGTCACAAGGATAAATTTGATTCAAAGCCAATTTGAATAAACTGACATGCAAGAATTCATTTCTATATAACGACTGGTGAAATAACTGGCAAGAGGACTCGATGGCACGACTCAGAGACAGAAATCTTGATCAAAAACTGTCTGTACTTGCAAAGGTTTGGTTCGCAGGGAGTCAGTCAGAGGATCAGGCAAAGAAATCCAGCAAGGAGAAGTGAAAAGGGACATCTAGGTAAAAAAAAAAAACAAAGCAGAGATCCAAAACATCAGAACTAGACACAAGGAAAAAGGCTGGAACGCTGGGAAAGACGAACTGGCACTGAGACGGGGGAAACACACGGACTAAATACGCTAGGGAGGGAAGGATAATGAGGGACAGGTGAAACTAATCGAGGCGGGGTAGACAATGACTGTCTCAATTCAGGGGCCGTGTGCTTCAAAGGCTGCATCTGAAGACCTGAATGCATCACAGTGGCGGGACAAGGCCATCCTGTTTCGAAGGCAGCAGCAATGGCTAAGCTGTTATAACTTTCACTGTAAGACTGTTAATATCAATATTTATGTTGCCAATATTATGTGGCCAGTTTATTCAAATTCTGCCTGTTTGTAAATTAGCTTGGATCTTTTTATGATATGCGAGAAGCCGCTGGCAGCCGATCAACATCCATCACCATCCTAGGGAGAAAATGATCCAGTGAACTGATCTGTGCAGCTCTTTGGCAACGTCTCCATAGCATTTTCATATAGAAATCCTTTTTGGAAGATAAATGTGGGTCTTTATTTTGTCATTAGTTTGGATGTAAAATGAAGCTCCATGTTTGTACTAAACAGAACAACAGCGCTGCCTCTGTGGTGCTATGTGTGTATATATATCACCACATTTACATAAACACTCTCTCCCTACTCCAGAGCATAGTTTGAGAAGAAAATTGAACATTAACATAAAGTTGTTTATTTCATTTATAGAGGTCGGACTTTTTACAACATAAATTAGTGGAATAACAGGGCATCTGCAGGTCCTTTTAAAAGTCTTGAATTTAATTTTATAAATATTATGCCCACAGACTGTATAAGGAGAAGTGATGGCAGCGCCATCTTGAAAATTTCAGGTGCATGCTGGGAAAAATAAAAACACGGATTCAAGTTTGACTTCTAGCATGTTTTCACAGCTATCAATTTTATTATTATTTAATGGAGCTTGCTTAGGTACCATTGTATGATCCTAGTATAAATGTGGTTAAATTATAACAAGGGGTCATAGTGTATATATGGCAGAAATGTAACCCTCAGATACTGTATGTGTCCCCAAAGCTCAACATACCGGCCATCTTTATATTCCTAAACATGAATATTTCTCATAAAACTGTCTTGATGTCTCGATCAGTGGCCAGCAGCATCTAGTCTAGATATAAATAACAGTCCCTTCCTGGATAAACAAAAGGTTAAATTGATGCATATGGGAAGTAATACTACATACTCTTGATATTAACCCTCCTGTTGTCCTCGAATCAAGGAAGGAAGGAAGGAAGGAAGGAAGGGAGGGAGGAAGGGAGGAAGGGAGGGAGGGAGGAAGGGAGGAAGGGAGGAAAGGAAAGGAAAGAAGGAAGGAAGGGAGGAAGAAGGAAGGAAATGAGGGAGGAAGGAGGAAGGAGGGAGGAAGGAAAGAAGGGAGGAAAGGAAAGAAGGAAGAAGGAAGGAAAGGAGGGAGGAAGGAAGGAGGGGAGGAAAGGAAAGAAGGGAGGTAGGAAAGAAGGAAGGAAGGAAGGTAGGAAAGAAGGACAGAGGAAAGAAAGAGAGGAGGGAGGGAGGAAGGAAAGGAGGGAAGGAAGGAAAGGAGGGAGGAAGGGAGGAGAGGAAAGAAGGAGGGAAGAAAGGAGAATGGAGGAAGTACAGATGGAAGGAAGGAAAGGAGGAAAGAAGAATAAGACGTGGTCAATTTGACCTGGGAGGACGAAACAAGGGTTAAACATTATTATTATAGGCTGTGTCACTCCTAAATACAAAACACAAAAGCCTTGATTATTTGAACTATCGCAGTAAAAATGGAGACGATAAAAAAAAAAAAAGTTTCCTTTTGGTCACGGCTAAACTGGTCACAGCTATTTTTATCCATTCATACATACTCAGAGCTCGAGCTGTACATTCCCTAGAGTCATACCATGTGTGAATGTGGTGTGAAATAGAAAGCTATGTAACTGTAATCTGAATGTCAAACCCGTGACGACCTTTCCAAGCTCAGGGGTCACCACCACTGTTAATCATTTTAGTTTAATTTAATCTTATTTATCACAGCATGAAATTTGTTTATTTTCAGCAATACTAAAACACATAACTTTTCACACCTGAGCTCCGACAATCCAGCTGCCATTTATACCATGACTGACAACTGAGAGAAGTCCACAGTTTATAGCAGCTGTGTGCTTTGCTTTCCAGATCAGCCGATTGTCCATTCAATCCTGTTCTCCTCTAAAAGGGAAACTCCGCCAATTTTACGCATCAAAGTTGATTTTCTAGTTATGAATTGTACTGGTGAGCCCATGAAAACTGTTTTCTGTGGTTCCGGAGGAGGTTTTTTCAGGTTTGAGATGATAAGCCCCGATGTTATCACGCTTTTCTTCACTTCAGTTATGACACTAAATGTTTTTCATGGAAAGTCTATATCGAGTTATGTAATGATGGCATTCTTAGTGTTTGACCTATACAAGATATTTTGCTGTATTTCACCAACTTTTTGGACTTGGATTCATAAATTACACTTTTAAATCCTATATGTGTAGAATTCTTAATGTAACTAACTTTCTCAAATCAAAATTCTGTATTTTCCTAATTCAGTTTCCTAATTTCCTTTTAACCTTTGTGTCGTCCTCCCGGGTCAAATTGACCCTCCCTCCCTCCCTCCCCCCCCTCCCTCCCTCCCCTCCTTCCTTCCTTCCTTCCTTCCTTCCTTCCCTTTTCTCCCCCTACCATCCTCCCTTCCGTATTTCCTCTGTCCTTCTTTCCCTCCTTGCTTCCTTCCTTCTCTCTTTCTTTCCTCCCCCTACCATCCTCCCTTCCTTCCCTCCTCCTTCTTCTTTCCTTCCTCCCTCCCTCTTTCTTACCTTCCTTCTTTCCTTTCCTTTCCTTTCTCCCTTCCTTCCTTCCTTCCTTCCTTCCTTCCTTCCTTCCTTCCTCCCTCCCTTCCTTCCTTGACTCGAGGACAACAGGAGGGTTAAAGGACTATTCGACTTTAATTCCAAATTAATATTAACCCTTAAACAGGCATGGGTGGAAAATTAGATGTAAAAAACATAATTTGTTGCTACTAGTTATCTCATTTGCACCTAAAGTAAAACATTTCCCCAAATATTTATAATATATTTTGGATTTTATAAGTTTTTCCACCATTATACCTTACGCCTATTAAGGTATACAAATGGCCATATTGGTAAAAACTATTGAATGTTTTATTTAATAAAGAGAAGTGATACATTATTGCTTTCCCTGGTCATTAATATCACACATACTAGCTTCGTAACTGCATTTTTGTCATTTCTGTCAAAATATATGCCTACTAATTTAAATTCTACCAATTCAAGGCACATACAATTGAACAACCACCTTCACCATCCTAACAGGGTATTAAAGAGTCTGTATCTCCTGGTGCATGTTGCCTGTTTAAACGTTAATATTTGATTCATTTATCATACTCATGACTCATAACTGCAGCACTCTACTGTAAATAGGAGACTATGATGTATATTATGCTAACAATTATTTGAAATGGTACAAACTGAACACTATTTTTTGTAATCTATGGTTCAAATAAAGTGCCAGTCTGATTTCCTGCCAACAGAAATACAAATAAGTGAGATAAAATATGTAACTTTTTTGATAGATAGTGACTATAGATGACTATCCTTATTAGTATATCAGTATAATAGTGTTCTACTTTTTTACCCAACCTCTATTGCACTAATAGATAGTTTTAAGATAACTAGTTTAGTCTTTAAAATCTGAAGAAAGCATAAATCAGTCTTAAAGCCTGGAAGTCAAACGGAGCTTCCTCTACGGTGGTCCGACCCTGTGAAACTGAGCTGATGTTGTCTTAAGCACGCATGGAGCATAATCATAACTTCCTGCATATACCTGAAGTGCATTCACACACAAACAAGGCCCAAACCTGGCAACTCCAGCGCCTTCTTTCTGCGGCTTGGCACATGTCCTACCTGTCAGTCACTCTACTACTCCTGTTTATAGAAACTGAGTGTTCTTCTTCTACAAACATCTAGTGCCTCGTTGCTGTGGGCTGCACCCTGCGGAGTGGATGAGCATGAGTGAATGATAGCTGTCAGTTCAGGTGACAGTCAAAGCTGCTTAAAATGTTTCAACATTTCTTTATTCTCATTGGTTTTTTTTCTTCTTTTATTCGCTGACTTGAAACTCAATGTGTGAGGTTTATAATAGTTTACTTCAACTTTATTAATTAATAAATAAAACTGATCTCTAAAGGGGAGATTCAACTTTGTTACAGCAGATCAAAAATAGAGGAAAAAGAGTGGGTGATGAATAAAAACTTAACCCTTGGCTTTTCATTTTTTAATTTTCTTCATATGGCATCAAATTCTTCTTTTTCTTTCCTATTTTCATTTAAATAAATAACTTATAATAGGTGTATAATACACTGTGTAGACAAAATAGTTCCTTTAAGATCCTTAGAGACAAACATGTGCCCATTGAAACCATTATAACTCCTACATTGTTTGACCTCCCTGCTAAAAAAATACTCTTTCATACATTCCTGTGTACTGGACTGTCATTTTAGAGTGTGTTTGTCTTTCATCATTAATTAAAAATCATTAATAATTTCTCATATTTTTACTCTAATGAACTTTAAGTAAGACACAAGGGTTAAAGACTAAAAACTTATCATATATACAGATATAACCTACAGGGGCAATACACACATGATGTGCATATAGAAATATTGCACTGGAAATAGGATGATTGCACAAAAAGAAAAAGAACTGGTACAGCTGGTGTGAGGGAATAAGAATGGGCATAACACCATAATCTTACAGTAACCATATTGAAAACACAGCTAGCCTAATCTAAAAGTCCTTCCAACTTCTAATAACCACGTTTCGATAATAATAACACAAAAAAAATGAACCAGAAGCGCCAGCAGTCAAATTTCGTACATGAAACTGAGCCTACATTCTAGTTTAACCACAGATAAATTAAGTATGCTAATGCTGTCATGTAATGCAACTATGGCTTCTGAATCAGCCTCGTTCATCATCAGTGGAACGACGAGCCTCAACAGAATTATTTACAGCGCCTGTCTGATGACATCTTTATGTGGTGCAGAGAATCTGCTGGGAGGCACAGCCGTGTTCACTTTCCTTATGGAGATGTCAAAGGGGGGGGAAAACACACACACACACACACACACACACACACACACACACATACAACCACACAGGGGTACACACAGGGGTTTCAGTGTGCTGCTGACAGCTGCCATGTGTGTACGTGTGTGTGTGTATGTGTGTATAAAACCACCCATGTCATGTTTTTAAGCATAATCTGTCATACATACTGTAGTGTAATTGTACTGCTGTCTGCATTCATTCCTGCAGGCGTGTTTATTTTTGCCGACATGAAACACAATGTGTGCAATTGTGCGTTGGGAGGGACTCATGCGTGTCAGTGTGTGTGTGTGTGTGTGTGTGTGTGTGTGTGTGTGTGTGTGTGTGTGTGTGTGTGTGTGTGTGTGTGTGTGTATCTGCTGTACGTTTCTGTTACAATGTACAGTATGTCGAGTCCAAGTTGTGGTCACTTCACAGCTGTTTTAGATTTCAGAAGTGGATTGTCTCAGTTTTCAAAATGTCTTTCCAGGATTTTTTTTTTTTTTTTCTCTTCCTCCATCTACTTTCTATAGAAATGATTGTTATAAATGTTTATAACCAGATAAGGACATAACAGTAGTTTTAACCACAAACCAAATATTGTATAATGCAGTGTAGTATTAACTCATAGCTTTTCCATCTAAATAAATGTCTATTCTCTCTACTGCTGATTAATGTCATGCAGTAGCTATTCAGTCTACTGTATAGCTCTATTGTATCTACTGTATGAATGTATGTCAGTGTAATTGTAGGGAAACATATGCTTTTATTTGGAATCAGTAGACGTGTCAGACCTAACCAAAGTCACCACCAAAGTCAATCCAAATTTAAAAGTAAACAGATTACAGTAAATGCACAGGGGAGCTCAGCAAAGTTTCAAGGTTTGCGTCGCCTTTCAACAATTAAAGCACTTCACAATGAGATAGAGGCAATGCAGATGTGATAGATTAACTGGTTTTGATTTAATTTGTTGGCCACTTGGTGGAATTGGATGAAGCTAGACTTAACACTGACATATTAACTCCTTGATATGGCGAACCTGTCAGCAAACAGTTGCTTATTTTCACTTCCAGTGGACATAGAGACACTTAAATAATGTAAGTCTGATCGTTCTGTTTTTGTCTCTACTCATACTTGAGGGGAATATTTGTTTCTTTAGTTGCTACGGAAACGCTTCACTACATTTACTAGTTAGTTGCCAACTTTGTCTAGTGATGGGCAAGTAGTGTACAGAGTGTTTTATCAAAGTTTCTTTCCTGAAAATGGCCTAGGCTTAATCTTGGATTGGTAGGTTTTCATCATAATTATTCAAATGCGTCGTACACAGTGTGGAGTTGAAGTTTAAGGGTGTTCAAAGACAGCGAGACCAACCGAAGTTTTAAGACTGAGTTAAAAATATAAAAAAGAAATGTTTGTAATTTGTGTATCCACCTATGCATTTATATAGACAATACATGGCGTGGTGGTGAGAGTGCGCTTTCATTCAGAGTGTGTAGGCTCCTCATGAAAGAAAGCTCAGTCTCATCTGCCAACTCTATACTAGAGCAGCATGACCTTTAAGGAATCTGGAGTGTTGATGAAGGGGTTCAGGACCACGAGGGAGAACAAGAGGGGCGAGGGTGAAGTAGGTGGGGCGGGAGGGGGGTTGAGAGGAGAGCTGGGTGGGATGGTGGGATGGTGGGATGGTGGGTGGGGGCAGGATGTCAGGGAGGTCCACTTGGCCATGAAATTAAAAAGAAAATGCAACGCGATACAAGGAAAATAAACAGAAAGAAGGGCCTCCCTGGTTTGGTTTAAACAGCCGGGGTGATTATTGAATTGTGTTGATTGTTTCCTGGCTCCCCATCTTTAAGCAGATGACTACCAGAAAATACAGCTGCATACAACTTTGAACTGGTGATTTAAGAAAAAAAAACACTTATTGTTTCCCAAATTGAATATCCATATTTGTATGTGATACTTAAGGGAAGGGCAGTGGTCAACTTTTGTCTTCTAACTGCACCATAATAAGACTCTCCCACATGTCAGATATATCTAACTAGTGGATATATATCGGTTTTCTTCTCAAGGGGCATATAAGAAGAACAATGAAGGACTATTACTCCTTTATTCTGCTTTAAAACACATTTGCAGAAAACTTAATCAAAGCTGAAGGGAAAGTCCTAGATGAAAACATCGATAGTGCCAAATAAATAATAAAGAAAAAGAAAATATGTTGCAATTTAAAGATGTTTAGATACCAGTACCTTAGAGCAGAGGTGTCAAACTCATTTTCATTCAAGGGCCACATACAGACCAATTTGATCTCATGTGGGCCGGATCATTAAAAAGATGGAGGGAAAGAAGGAAGAAAGGAAGGACATAAGAAGGGAAGGAAGGAAAGACAGGCAAAAGGAAGGAGGGAAGAAAGGTAGGATAGACAGATGGAAGGAATTAAGTAAGGGAGGACAGAAGGAAGAAATGAAGGAAGGACAGAATCCCTTCTGAAGGAAAGAATGAAGGTAGGAAAGGAGGGAGGAAGGAACGAACGAAGAAAGGAAAAAAGGAAGGTAGGGAGGGAGGAAGGAAGGAAGAAAATACAGACGGAAGGAATTAAGTAAGGGAGGACAGAAGGAAGAAATGAAGGAAGGACAGAAGGGAGGAAGGAAAGAATGAAGGTAGGAAGGACAGATGGAAGGAAGGAACGAAGAAAGGAAAAAAGGAAGGTAGGGAGGAAGGAAGGAGGGAAGGAAGGAAGGAAGGAAGGAAGGAAGGAAGGAAGGAAAGACAGACGGAAGGAATTAAGTAAGGGAGGACAGAAGGAAGAAATGAAGGAAGGACAGAAGGGAGGAAGGAAAGAATGAAGGTAGGAAGGACAGATGGAAGGAAGGAACGAAGAAAGGAAAAAAGGAAGGTAGGGAGGAAGGAAGAAGGGAGGAAGGAAAGAAAGGAGCGAGGGAAGAAAGAAGGAAGGAAGGTAGGAAAGACAGATGGAAAGAATTAAGTAAGGGAGGACAGAAGGAAGAAATGAAGGAAGGACAGAAGGGAGGAAGGAAAGAATGAAGGTAGGAAGGACAGATGGAAGGAAGGAACGAAGAAAGGAAAAAAGGAAGGTAGGGAGGAAGGAAGGGGGGGGGAAGAAAGGAGCGAGGGAAGAAAGAAGGAAGGAAGGAAGAAAGGAAGGAAGGAAGGTAGGAAAGACAGACGGAAGGAATTAAGTAAGGGAGGACAGAAGGAAGGACAGAAGGGAGGAAGGAAAGAATGAAGGTAGGAAGGACAGATGGAAGGAAGGAACGAAGAAAGGAAAAAAGGAAGGTAGGGAGGAAGGAAGGAGGGAGGAAGGAAAGAAAGGAGCGAGGGAAGAAAGAAGGAAGGAAGGAAGGAAGGAAGGAAGGAAAGACGGAAGGAAGGAAAGACAGATGGAAGGAATTAAGTAAGGGAGGACAGAAGGAAGAAATGAAGGAAGGACAGAAGGGAGGAAGGAAAGAATGAAGGTAGGAAAGGAGGGAGGAAGGAAAGAACGAAGAAAGGAAAAAAGGAAGGTAGGGAGGAAGGAAGGAGGGAGGAAAGAAAGGAGCGAGGGAAGAAAGAAGGAAGGAAGGAAGGACAGATGGAAGGAACAAAGAGAGGAAAAAAGGAAGGGAGGAAGGAAAAGGAAGGAAAGTGGGCCGGATTGCTCCCCTCAGCGGGCCGGTTCTGGCCCACGGGCCGCATGTTTGACACCCCTGCCTTAGAGTAATGAAGAGAGGAAACCAACAATGGTGTTCTTTCCTAAACTAAAGCAAGTGAACGTGATTGCGTGTCTGCTTGAATCTACAGTGACAGCTTTCATTCATCAAGTTAGGAGGAAGCATGATTGATACAGCAAGTAGCTCTGATAAACTATTTTGTAATTGAGCAGAACGGGATAATGATGTTCAACGTATTGGGTATTTCCTGTTCAGGCTCATTCGCTGACCTCTAACCACCAGCAGTCATTCCCAGGCTCCCTGTGTGGCGCCGAGCACCCGCTGCTCCAAGGTGCCTCCGTGTGTAGGAGAAATTTGTAGAGGAGAATTTTAGACATGCTGTAAAAATATGTATGTTTCTTTTTTATGTATATATGATTTTTTAGTAATGCACTACAAGACATTTAGAAGTTTCTCTTAACCGTCCTGTCGTCCTCCCGGGTCAAATTGACCCCGTCTCTTTTGACTGTTCCTTCTTTCCGCCCTTCCTCCCTCTTTCTTTAATTTTTCCTTCATTCTTCCCCTCCTTCCCTCTTTCTTTGCTCCCTACTCCTTCCATACTTCCTTCTTTCCTACCATCTATCCTTCTTTTCCTTCCTTCCTTCTGTCCTTCTTTTCCTTCCTTCCTCCCTCCCTCCCTCCCTCCTTCCTTCCTTCCTTCCTTCCTTCCTTCCATTCCTTCCTTCCTTCCTTCCTTCCTATCTTCCTTTCCTTCCTCCTCTCCTTACTGCCTTCCTCTTTTCTTCCCTCCTTCCTTACTCATTTCCTTCCTCAGTCCTTCCTTCCTTCCTCAGTCCTTCCTTCCTTCCTTCCTTCCTTCTTTTCCTTCCTCCCTTCTCTCCTTACTTCTTTCCCCTTTTCCTCCCTCCCTCCCACCCTTCCTTCCTTCCTTTCCTTCCTTCCTTCCTCCTCTCCTTACTGCCCTCCTCTTTTCCTCCCTCCTTCCTTACTCATTTACTTCCTCATTCCTTCCTTCCTCAGTCCTTCCTTGATTTGAGGACAACAGGAGGGTTAATGTTATTTGTCAGATAAATTAAATATATATATTAAAAGGTAAATGTTTTAATTGAAGCAATTTACTACGGTTGGTTACAGCTCCAAAAATCTTAAAACTTAAAATCTATTTGTCAGACGTTTAAAGATCATGTGTAAGCAGTTTAACTGTCAAGGTTCAGGCTGTCCTCATATCAAATTATGTTGTACTTCGAGAAACAAATTAACTTTAATTTTGTTTGACGCTGTACAAATTGAACAAAACATGAAACAGACCTCATGTACCTTAAAGCAGCATAGTTTAACACTGAAACAATATTTTGGAAAGTTGACTCATGCACATAATTGTAGGGGGAAACCCAGTTGTAGGGATACAAAAAAAAAAAAATCAAAAGTGAAAAAAGAAACTTGTGGCCTAAACTTATTCTTAATCCTGGCTGTGATCGCCTTGACGAAACAAGTTACAGGTGACCATGTGTATTATTTTTTACAAAATGTCACAAGATCCAACTGTTGTCGATTATTGGTGTCGTTGAGCTCATCCATTTTGACTTTGCGTGGCAGCAGGCCATCCATAAAAATATCCTAGAGCACAGATGTTCAGTTCCCTTTATAGACCAGTCTCTGTCCTGCTCCCCAACCAACCACAGAGTGTTGTCCTCTAGTGTCTTATCACAAAGCTTAAAATGAATACTGAAGATTTCTGCATGGAAGAAGAACAGAAGGAAGAAAGGGAGGAAAGACGTATGGAAGGAAGAAAGGAAAAAAGGAAGGACCAATTGATCTCATGTGGGCCGGATCATTTAAAAGATGGAAGGAAGGAAGGAAGGAAAGACAGATGGAAGGAAAGAGGGAAGAAAGGTAGGAAGGACAGACATAAGGAAGGAAGAAAGGAAGGAACAAAGAAAGGAAAACAGGAAAGGAGGAAAGACAGATGGAAGGAAGGAAGAGAAGACAGATAGAAGGAAGGAAGGAAGGAAGGAAAGATGGAAGAAACAGATGAAGGAAGGAAGGAAGGAAGAAAGAAAGAAAGAAAGAAAGAAAGAATGAAGGTAGGAAGAACAGATGGAAGGAATGGAAAAAAGGAAGGTAGGGACGAAGAAGGACAGATGTAAGGAAGGAAGGAAGGTAGGGACGAAGGACAGATAGAAGGAAAGAAGGAAGGAAGGAAAAAAGGAAGGACCAATTTGATCTCATGTGGGACGGATCATTAAAAAGGTGGAAGGAAGGAAGGAAGGAAGGAAGGAAGGAAGGAAGGGAGGAAGTCATCCAATTTACCTGGATGACTTTGACAAAAAAAAAAAAATCTCAAAATATGCACCTCAGTGTGTAAATGTACATGTCCGTGTCACGTTGGCATTGGCCTGAACTAGAGCAGCCCCACCCCCCCACCCCCGATGGTTAAACTGTATTTACTCAGCATTTATACTGTTAAAAGCCCATTACATTCTGGGGCCCTGCAGTATATTGTGGGGTAGAAACAGGTGGTTGTAGTTAAATTACAGTCATCCATCATGAATTCAAAAAGCAATTCCAGTATTAACGCAGTGCGACCACAACAGCAGAGAAGAAGAAGAAGAATGATTGTGATGGACAGGTTGCTAATTCAAATCCCCAAACCAGCAATGAAAAAGATACAGAAATAAGCAAGGTACTAGAAGTTTTATGAAGATTAAAAAAACCAACAAAAAAAACACTGGTTTGACTGGCAAATCCTCTACTATAAAAATAAGCTTTAATACAAATTAATCCAAGACATGAAAAATGAAGTTACTGTAGCAGTGTGCTCTACCAATACTGGCAATGACTATGAATTTATTTGTACCTGGCAAATAATATAAAGCAGTTCAGTTCTCCAGTATTAAAATCCCAATAAACTCCCTGCCCTCAACATGCGCTCATAGCTCATAGCTCTACTGTGCATGTCTGCAACTCTTTTCCTTTCTTGGACATTTCCAGCTTTAAGTGGTGTGCTGACCTGTATATGTGCCTCTCTCCAAAAGCACCTTGAGAATTAAAAATTTGACAAGTCTTTACCGCAGCAGGGCTTGTTATTGAGTAATGTCACAGTTTTCACAGTCGTGGTCCTTTGGGTTGTTTAGCTCAGCTGCCGCCAGAGATTGAGAGGAATCCAAGTTAGCATCTTGGCGGAGTGAGCAGCTACAACATGAAAGTCTGCAGTGTGTAATGTCACAATGTGGAAACATTTTAAAGAGCATTTAATTTCATATATCACCAACTAAAACAGGATCTTGGATATATGACATAATGTAGGAAAGGGATTTTTTTGGAAAAGAAACCAGAAAACATTTTAAATGAAGAGTGGGACTTGTAGAAAAAATTAAACTAGCGACAAGTGTATGGTATATTGTACCTGGCATAATCCAATCTGAACATTTTTAATGAAGAATGGGAATTGTAGAAATGAGACTGGCAACCTTGTTCCAGATATTCTTGGCCTCTCGCCCAATATCAGCAAGGAAAGACTTAAGCCTCCCCACAACCCTGAAAAAATGTAAGCGTGTGTAGCTAATAGATGGATGGGTGATTTAACTAGATTTAGGGTGGATGTAGTTTCTTGAAATGTCATGTAATTGGTGTTAAAGCATGAAGCCAGGTCTTCTAGGTTGTGGGCAGGGTTTGATGTATTTCCGACCAATCATAATAATTAGTTTATAGCCACAGTAGCAATGTGACTCTAGGGATAGCAGCGCTGGTCGCTTGGTCGTCGGTTCACCGCTTTGGTCTAGACTGAAATATATAAATAAGCTTTGGATAGTTTGCTGTGTAATTTTGTGCACACATTCATGGCCCCCAGAGAATGAGTGTGGCTATTGTGATCCCCGACTTTCTTTTCTTGCACCGCCAACATGAAGTCCCAAAAATGGCACTTAATTAGTGAAAAATCTCATTATCTACAAGATGGATTGGATTTGTGTCAATCAATCAATCAATCTGTATTTATAGCGCTAAATCACAACCAAAGTCATCTCAAAGCACTTTACACATAGAGCAGGTCTAAACCGAACTCTTCAGGTTTAATTTTAAAGAAACCCAACATTCCCACATGAGCAAGCACTTGGCCCTAACCCTAACCCTAACCCTCCCTTTCAACGGGAAGAAACCTCAGGCAGAACCGGCTCAAAGTGGACGGCCATCTGCCTCCACCGGTTGGGGTAGTCAACATTCATGGTTCCAACATGATGGATCCTAATGACGTTAATGATCCACTGATTATTTTCCTCTGCAACCAGGTTGTCTTTCGTGCTCCTGACTTAAAATCTCAATGACTATTGGATTTATTGCCATGAAATTTGGTAGAAAATCCCTGAGCATGAATCATCATAACTTTGATTTCATCTATCGCCATCACCAACATAGCTAGTTGAGATATAGTCCTGCTTTTAAACTATTTTGCATATGATTGGGCTGTTTCATTTAAATCAGTGTGTCATACTTCATAACCTGGTCAGAACCTTGGTATAAATAATCTTTATTTGTAAATTGGTATCTACTGCTGACACATGAGCAGAGTAAAAAACGGCCATCTGCCTCCACCGGTTGGGGTAGTCAACATTCATGATTCCAACATGATGAATCCTAATGACTTTAATGATCCACTGATTATTTTCCTCTGCAACCAGATTGTTTTTTGTGCTCCTGACTTAAAGTCTCAATGACTATTGGATTTATTGCCATGAAAGTTGGTAGAAAATACCTGAGCATGAATCGCCATTACCAATATAGCTAGCTAGTTAGTTTGTAAAATTAAAACCTGAAGAGTTCGGTTTAGAACCTGTTCTATGTGTAAAGTGGCTTGAGATGACTTTGTTGTGATTTGGCGCTATATAAATAAAGATTGATTGATTGATTGATTGTTGAGATGTAGTCCTGATTTTAAACTATTTTGCATACTATTGGGTTGTTTCATTTAAATCAGTGTGTCATACTTCATAGGACCATGGTATAAATAACCTTGGTATCTACAGCTGACACATGAGCAGATTAAAATACGATATATCACTCCTGAAATGTTGAAAAGTACAAGCATAATGTAGCAGTGATGGAAAACATTCACTAAGATTCTGACATACTTTCCACCACTGGTAGACAGACAGACAAATGCATTCACAGACTGAAACTTTACACACAATGCATTTATATCATAGCGTGCTTACATTTGTTCACACATGTGCGTGAGAAGGCCTTTGTGCAGCGCCTGGCTCCACAGGGCTTTCTCTGCAGACTCTTTTACTAAAACATACTGTACAGTCCAGTGCTGATGGCTGGCATATGTGACTAGAGTTCCCCGCTTGCACCATGACACAAGAATTCACACTCCGCTTCCACCGAGCTTTGCCATCGACAGCTGCACTTTTAACAAGAGCTCTGAGATTCAATTACTGGCCCGTTTCTACTCTGAAACCTCATCAGCTGAGCCACACAGGAAATTGCCTCTCGCAGTGTAAACGTGGTAACTGGATTGCTGGACTCTGAGGAAAAATGTACACACATTATTCTTGTGTGCGTTTGATTATGTTGTGAATTGTTGGCAGATTGCATAATGGCCAGTTGGAAGCATATGCAAGCATCACTGGGTACAGTCTCTGCAAAAAAAAACCAAAAAACCAAAAAAAAGCTTCTCTTTAAAAAAGGTGGTGTGTTTTAGATACAGTGTTTGAGTTACTCATCAAGCATTGAGGGAAGTTTTGCATTCACTGGGGCAATGAGCAACAAATCTTTGGCAGTTTTTTACTATAAAGAAGTGATCACGGGAGAGTTTAAATCATATTGTTTTGCTTCCTGGCCGCTCTATTTCTTTCTCTCTCCCCGCTCCTTCCCTCTCTCCCTGCCTGGTTGTAAGTCAGCCTAAAGTGATTCAAGCTCCCACTCCTGTCACTCCTTTACCCTAACATAATAATTGTCTGACGGCCTGAATATTCGTACCACCGCAGCTTTGGCAACTGACTAGGACACTGAATCATGGTAAAAGTCCAGCAATAACATTTTCATGGAAATGAAGTTGTTAGGCTCTCTTTACCATGAATAGATTGCTGTAAAAACATTTTCTTCAGCTGGCAATTCACTATTATACAAAATTTGCTCCAATGACACGGGAATATTTCCTGCTTTGGCCATATTTGTATTTGCTTTTAATTTTGCGAGATGGAGGAACTGGCTTGTTCTGTTCTGCCCGGAGCTGTTTTAAGTCCAAGTCGAGTCTCAAGTCATTCAGTGGAAGTCACAAGTGATGTCTCAAGTCCTTAAGGACAAGCCCAGGTTGTGTCAGCAGTGTTTTACCTGGCTGGGACTAAGTTTTCTGAATGCAGATGAATTTAAATGTTAAGCTATGCAAAGTGTTCCTGAGAACCTCCTTTCTTTAATGCTTTGGGCTTTTACCAGGTCAGAACTTGAGCTTTGAATGTCCCTGCTTTCTTACTACTTTTGGGACTTAATACCAAGACCAGACTACACTATATTGACCTGGCAGACTTGGCAGCAACAATGAGAGCAGCAATTGTTCATTTTTATCTCCGGTATCTGAGGAACCTCACAATATCCTATAACTGACTAATTTGGCAACTCCAAGGACATTTCATGATGCTGACCAGGAGGAGCATTTAGGTTTTTCTTCATTTAATCTGTAATTATTTGACTCTGACCCTCAGGTGTGTTCATTTTTAGCAATACCACCAAATAAATCACACTTGTGGGTTGTGATTTCACCCTCAGAGCCCACATTTTCAGCTAATTGACAATGAATAGTTACAAGTTAAACTGATTGAATACATCACACAAGCCAAAAAAGGTTGCAAGCTATGATTTGTCAAGTCTAACATGTAGTCTTCCATGTCTCCTAGCCAAATCACAGCAAGACTACCATGTGATCACCCAATGACGAGGAGGAGCATTTAGGTTTTTCTTCATTTATTCTGCAATGCCACCAAATAAATCACACTTGTGGGTATGATTTCACCCTCAGAGCCCACATTTTCAACTAATTGACAATGAATAGTTACAGGTTAAACTGATTATATACCTAAACATTTGTTGTTAGTGCTGTCAGGTACTATGAAATTGCTCCCTCGCACATAACTGATCACCTGAATACATCAGGCAAGTCAAAAAAGGTTGCAAGCTATGATTTGTCAAGTCCAACATGAACAGTCTCCCATGTCTCCAAGCCAAATCACAGCAAGACTACTATGTGATCACCCAATCTGGCAAAGTGATCATCTCAAAAAGACAAAAAAACATTATGGAGGTCTGTGCCCGGCATGAGTCTGGCACAAGTCCACTTCTCAGGGTCTACGATTCTCATTCCAACCTAAAGCCAACAGCAGTGTTTGTTTTTACGGGTTAAAGTTCACGATGGGTTTTGAATTTCAACAACATCAATCATACTAATAAATTCTGTTGAATAATATCCTGACTCTAAAAAATTAGATTGGGAGAAATATTGTAAAATTCTCTCTTTCTGCTCAAGTTTCATGTCTAGAGCTCTTTTCAGCTTTTTAGGATTGCATGGAAGCGCTGTCTCTAAATCAGTTTGGATGAGGTTGTCAACTACAGTGCCTAAAATGTAAATATAAAATGTGCTGGTAGTTCATAGGTATAACATTTTGCCTGGGAAAGTGGAATATGTTGGGAGCTCCCAGTGCAAGCGTCTGCATTTTAGGTACATTTTGACATTTAGTTGGCAATCAGCGGCTTCTTGAATGAATGAAACTCTTTGGGCACATGCTTGAGTTTTCCGTGAGAGGGAAGTGCATCAAGTTATTGGTTTCCTTTTCCACTTTCACCTCACACACAGTTTGGCTGTGTCACTCAAGTGTATGTTTTATTCATTCTTAATAGCTTCTACAATATGTATTTTGTTTGGTTAGCAGAGGGGAGATGAAAAGTTTAAGAAAAATTGGTAACTGTGCAGATCAGTGTGTACTTTTAAACCGCAGAACATGGAAGAATAAATGGTTATGAACCGATAATGAATAGTTTCAAAGCCTTTAAAGGTCGAACCACAAATGATTCTCAAAGTTTGGAGCAGTTTGAGCCAATCTTACACGCACACGCACACACACACACACACACACACACACACACACACACACACACACATGCAAGAAAACATTTCAAAATGTGTCATTACTATTTTAAAACATGGACATTTTCTGCAGACACGTCTGCAATAATCATCAGTGGCTGCTGCTGAGAAGACACAAGTGCAGTGCTGACAGTGGCCTCGAAGCTTTCTTTTCCAGCACACATATCATGGTGTCAACACACAAAGTCAGAGGAAAACCCTTCCCGGAACCGTCCAGAAAAACAGAAGTTCCTTCACTCTCTCACCAGACCAAAATAAATAACCAAGGAACCTGGCTGCAGCACATTCCTTTCCCTTAAAACTTCCCTTCATTTTCCCCTGGATGTAGGACCGCTGTGTCTGTTGCAGAGCATTTTCTGCCATTTGGGAGCCATTGAGTGGGTGATTGAGAGCTGGATAGGCTAATTGTGATTACTGACGTTAGACCTTCCTCTGGGATCAGGACGCTTCCCAGCCATCAATCATCATCCATCGTCACCCTCTCATCAGACTGGTTGCTACCACTTCCTGCTTGGCTTCCATGTTTGGCAGCACTGCAAACATGAAAAGCCATGATAATCCAGGAGTGTTTTTTATTGATAGAAATGAGTTGTCTGGTGGGTTTTTTTTTTAATGTTTTAACTTAAATTGAGGGATAATATAATTTCATAGAGAATATTATACAATCCCTTGTGTTTACAGCCCTTTTTGTCCCACTGGATTTTAAAACTTAGCTGAAATAGTAGGATTTTTACCCAAATAGGGAACCATGTGTCCCAGTTTTCAGGCATTTTCCCCAGCAGCCCCACAGGGACATACTTTGTCCCGAATGTTAGACTGAGAGTAATTTTTCCCTTTCCAAAAATAAATGATTGGAATTGGTCACCAAGGCAATAACAAGCCTTTATCAAGCTAAGCAGACAAGTAACAGATATGTTACTGCTGAGTATGAATACTGGGTTTCTTTTGTGAATGATGTTAATCAGTCACAAAATCAAACCTCTTACTTTTATTTTACAGGGTCTACAGAATGAGAACTGTTTACCAAAGATGCTGACTGTATATCAAAAAAGTTATTTTACAATCAGTCGTGTTATCACTTTGTTTGAGTTCAACATATGTGGGTAAGAAAAATGTCTTTCTCTCTCTCCAAGATATTCGTACATGCACCTTGCACGTACAACTGCTATGTTTTGAACCTGCACCCTCATATTTGTTGTTTTACTGATGATATCACATGACAAAATATGAATACTGTCTTTGTTCTTTAGTTTTCAATGCAAACAATACTCAGCATAATATTGTTTATCTCAGGCGAGTTATCTTAAAACATCATGAAACAGTTTAAATCACTTCCTTGTGATGTTTATTTTGTTGAGGTAAAAATACTTTTGGAAAGGGTCCAGATCAACACTTGACAAGATCAGAATTGTAATTAAGGACATTATTTCAGACTAAAAGCTTCAAAATGTAAACTCTGAAAGTTTGCCATGTTGACTGATTGTTATATAAAACCCAAAATACTGGCTGCACTGAGCTTGTTTGCCTTCGACCTGGCTTCCATGTTGTCTCATATTGATTAAATGCTGTGCCTTCAGTGAGTGGCGGTCTCGTTTCAGATCGATGGCGTCGGACAGTCAAGGTTAGCATGTCTTCGGGGTGTTTTTTTGGGTATGTCTTGTACTGTATGTATTTGTGCCAGTGAGAGAATTGACCACACAGCATCAGCTAGCATTAGCCTCAGTCCCACAGAGGAAAAAAAAAAAAAACCCAAATCCCACCAGGATGGACTGAAGCCATGAACAGGATGAAGACAGAGCTCGTAACTATTCTACACTACAGTGAATGGATGCTCTAAATGCAGTTATACTGAATGAATGGACAATGTGTGTGTGAGGTCTATGAACCATCTATTATGGGCAGCTATATCTGTCCATATGTCTCTCCACCATAAACACCATATGGACATATTGCTGCATATGTATTGCACTTGTCTATGTTGATTGCAGTGTTTCCAAAATTTAGACTTTCTTTTACACTGTAGACATTGGCATGAAACCAAGTCTCCCTTTCTCAGCTTTTACCCATAAACCTGTCTCTATCCTCCCCTCGGGATCTCTGCTCACTGGAAAGTCAAGTTTTTTGTTTTTTTTTTGCTCAACTTGCAGAAACAACTCAGATTAGAAACCTCAGAGCAGTGGGCAGTAAATATCACCTTTTCTCTAATGACGGGTTTTCCAAGATGTAGATGGAGTTAGAAATAAAACAACACAGGATTGATCTCTGACTTTGGTTACGACACTTGAGCCGCAACTGGACAGAGAATCAAACCACAATGACAGAGAGTTTATTTTAATAAATGGCCAACAGGCATAATATTTGGCACAAGTGTGTGGAACATTTTGAATGTGGAGGCCAGGCCAGACTCAAAAGGGAGAAGTCCTGGTCATTTATATACTTTTTATATAATGGACTACATATATATACACAGAGAGAGAGATAGAGATGTTGATAAGAACTTATTAATTGAGCGTGAAAGTATTTTAACTCAAATTCCATTTCTAGCTTTTTCCAGAGCTCTCAACCACATCTCAGGGTCTTCGCCAGTACAGTAGATGGAGTTGCTAAGTTGCTCAATTCAAGAAACTGCTTCAGTAATTAAAGTTAAGAGCTACATATATATATATTTAACGCTACTGTGGCTACCACTGCTTTCTGAATGATATGAGTGGTGTTGTTATGAGTTATGATTTCCCCTTAGCGGCTAAAGTTTGACTTCATGTAGTTTGAAGAATGTATCAATGAAATAATTTATGATGGTTTGAAATGTGTCTTTAATTATGACGCCTTATTACCACATTATTGCTGCTGTGAAAAACATGGAAACTGTTTAGGGTTTTTTTTTGAGTTGGAAGGCAAACAACCACAGAAAATGTAGTTAAACATATAATTTTGTTCTTATTTCTCATTTACTATCTCCAGTATAAAATAATTACCTCTATTACAGGATTAATGGCAGACAGGAATATTTTGCTCTATTTCTCTCAAACAGCAGAAACAACTCTATTTAAAACGCTTGCACAGCTCCAGTTGAACCCCATTCATATGCAGCAGCTGTCATCCGGCATGTCGCTGTTACCGGAGACTCCAGTCAACTGTGTACTTCTATATATTTCACTGATAACTCGGAGAATTACATTGAATTACAACGAATAATTACCAAATAAATGTTGAGTTTCAGTTTCACATCTGTCTGTCCATCTGCACACTCCTTTCCTCTTGGTTTTTCCCATGCTTTCTATTTCTCACCCTCTGTTTTTTACTGTGGAAATGACAGTTTAACATTGGTATTATTTCATTAATTTCCATTGCCGCTGATATCGTTCATTTCCTAAAGCTGGACAGCCTCCAAACTCTGGTCAAGAGAAGGGTCAAGCAGGAGGATTAGCTGACGTGGGTTGACCCCATTCTCATAGACCCCAATTGCAAGTTTGACCCATATGCCACTGTCTGCATGAATGGGGTATTATTTGTAGCCTGTGGTGCCCTCAAATTAATACCCTTGTCTTAATCAATACATTTCCTACAATATTGATCAAGGCTTGTCTGTTGCACTTACTCTTGAGATTCTGGAAGAGATGATCAGCTACAGTAAATCCCTGAAATGTAAATAAAGTTTGATTTTAAGTAAATCAGGCCTTTTAAATTCAGTTTCATTGATGCAATTAATTATAAAAGCAACATGGGACACTTATAAAAACATACTAGCAGTGAATCTAAAGATTATCTGGTGAATCTGAGACAAGTAGGTACTTGTGCAGCACTTGTGCAACGCTGCATTGGTAATTAGCCGGACCTACAGCTTGCATACAGCCTAGAGGTTGTTCCAAGGTTGAATAAAGAAGAAAATTCAATATATCGGCTCCTTCCTCTCCTTCCCAATAAATGTCAGAGCAACGATGGGAGCCGTGAGACACACATAAAGGTAGAACAGACGTACTCTGTTAATTTAGAAAGCAGCATGTTTAATTTACAGAGTGCAATATCTGTGTTCTTTACACGTCCAAAGTAAACAGGCTGTGAATTTTTTATTGGAGCATTACCTCAAGTTTTTTTTTTTTTTTGCACTGCAAGCTTTTTTAGCACAGCTTCCGTGGCTTAAGGGAGAGAAGAAAAAAAAAAAAAGGTCTTTTCCATTAAAACTACAACAGATTCCCTATTATTGGCTGAAAATGAATTGGGCACTGTGAGCTAGTGGAATGAATGGAGCTTTGATTGGTTTAACTGAATACATGAGGTCCTGGTCAAGCCAACGATGAATCCCTTGGAGCGCGACCAAGAATGAAGTTATCGGCTACCAGTGTGAGAATGAGAAGTATGTGTGAGAGAGAGAGGGTGAGAGACCAATAAAGCACGCTGAATAAATATGTGCTTCAATAAAAAAATGACTGTATGTTCATTCATAATTCTGATTACAGAGTATTTATTATTTTCAGATAACACCTTAACTCTGATATAGTAGCCTCATTATTGTCATACATTAAGTCAAGAGGGCAGGGGTGTCAAACATGCGGCCCGTGGGCCAGAACCGGCCCGCCAAGAGGTCCAATCCGGCCCAGTTTCCTTCTTCCTTTTTTCCTTCCTTCCATCTGTCCTTCCTACCTTTCTTCCTCCCTTCTTTTCCTTCCTTCCTTCCCTTCCCTTCCATCTATCTTCCCTTCTTTCTTTCCATCTGTCTTCTCTTCCCTTCCTTCCTTCCATCCTTCCTTCCTTCTGGTCTTCTTTTCCTTCCTTCCTTCCATCTGTCTTCTCTTCTCTTCCTTCTATCTGTCCTTCCTCCCTTTCTTCCTTCCATCTTTCCTTTCCTTCCTGTATCCTCTTCCTTCTCTTATCTTTTTAGTGGTCCGGCCCACATGAGATCAAATTGGGCTGTATGTGGCCCTTGAATGAAAATGAGTTTGACACCCCTGGGTTAGGGTTAGGTTTTAGAGTTATGGCCCCTCCTATTAGTAAAGTTAAAGTTCATAATAATTAAGATTGCAGTGGTTAGGTTATTAGTCAGTAATGTCAAATGTGTTTTAAGACTACAAGTCCATGGTTTACCTTCAAAATTATACATGTTGACATCAGTAGCATCAGGAATGCCAAAAAAGAGGAGCAATTTAGCCAATAGTGGAGATTGCATTGGTTCATCTATCAATTTAAAATTAGCCTTTTTTCTCTCTCTCTCACACCACACACACTCACTGGTTCTCTCTCTTCCATCACACCTTTTTATTTGGTTTTGCTGTATTTAATCTCACATCCACACATAGACACCCTTAATCTTATTGATCCCTACACAGATTAAGTTAATGTATTCTTGCAACACATCTTTAAATACATTTATTTATTAGACCTCCCCGTACAAGCATGTGCATTTTCTTTTCTTTGTCATGAATCCCACATCACTCAAGGCTGATAATCCCCTCAACACACAATAATATGTGTGTGTGTGTGTGTCTCTAGATATTGCAGACATCAATGGTCACCTTTGTTGTTTGTACTTTAACAGTCTCACGCACCATGATGCATGCAGTATCGAACACAATAGAAATTTGGCCACTTCTGGTCCAACTGAGACTGTATTGGAGTACAAACTGTATTTAAAATTAGCTTTACATTAACATCCATTTTTAAATGTGCTGAAACAATGAGCCACTATAAAAACATCTCAATTAATTAATCACCTTACAACCAAATTATCCCACTTTTTTATCAAGAAGCATGTACTCCTCCTGACCTTCAGATCACAGAATCAGTCCTGCTTTTTGGTTAAGTGCTTACAGACACGGTCGTTAAATCTAAACTTGGGATTGGTTAAGGTCAGGGTAAAGACGTAGGAGGAATATGGTCTGTAACCTTTCCCCTACAGCTATATTTTTTCATCCACAATTGTCTCAAAAACAAAACCCGGGCGGAGCTGAAAACCTGGTGAAGGATCAGTTCATCAGCTACAATGTTTACTACAAGACCTTGTACGTTGTACCTCTGTAATGGTTCACAGCTGTGGTTTCATAGAGATTTGAGATAATGCAAAGCCTCTGTAGGTGCATTAACAAGATAGATTTACTCATCAAACATTATCTCTCACTGAATTTCTTTTGGTTTCAGTGCTGCGCTACAAGCTG
Source organism: Scomber colias (assembly GCA_021039105.1). Classification (NCBI taxonomy): domain Eukaryota; kingdom Metazoa; phylum Chordata; class Actinopteri; order Scombriformes; family Scombridae; genus Scomber; species Scomber colias. Next base: position 79,898 of record JAJDFG010000506.1, read on the forward strand.
TCAACATGGAAGTTGAATTCTTGCCACAGGCTATGAGAAACGACAGACCTAACCACAGTGTCCATTGTAGGTCCACCCAGGATAAAGACATGTAATTAGCAGATGCTCCTGACAGCGTAGGCTCAATTTAAAGGCCACCTGGGATATCTCACAGGCTGGAAACAGCAGTGATTGTAGCTCATCTTAATTTAGTCTTGGAGAACAGAGGAGCGCAAGGGAGGAAAGTTTTACTGCAGTCAGCAAATTGCAGTACTTTTGGACAATTTTCTATTACGTCTATTTTATCCATGATGGTAGATGTGACTTGTTAATGAGCTAATCATCAGCTCTTCAGCAGGAAGACCCTCCTCTGCTGTGGCTGTCTCAACCGCTGACAAATGCAGGTCAGGGCAGGGTGAACAGACAACCACCCACACACACATGATGACAGCCGCATACAGACAAATGCACACACACAGATAAACAGCGAAATGTGTGTGTAATTACTAATGCTTGGGTAAAAGTACAAATAAGTATCTACTACACACCAACAGTAAATGTACACTTTTCATTTTCTGTGACGCAGGACACAGTGCATGCAGCCTAGCAGGGGCGGCTGTCATTGATGGCGCTCTCTCTGCCCGATGGCCACTGCTGGTCCAGATGGTAAGTGACCTGACAAATAGGGGGTTACTAAAGGTCAGGAGGGCAGCTGCAGGCTAGCTGGTCAGTGTGGGTGGTATCCACTGCTGGCCAATAATACAGGGAATTGTAGCGTCTGTAGTCGTGTTACTCATCAAGATTTGAGGCAAAAGCATTCAAGGTTGAAAACTGAAAATTGGGTTCGTAATTTTCTTGGCATGACCTTTGTTAGTTTACAGTGATGAAGCTCCAAAAGTGAGCTTTGTAGATATTTTGCAAAACAGCCCAGTGACCATTCCCTTATGACATTTTATCTCCTGGGGTATGAAACACTTTTTTTATTTTTATCAGTAGTTAGCTTAGTATTTACTCTTGGAATGAAGGGATTCAAGTTGGTGCTGATTATATACCATACACCAGGAGAGGAACCACAGGAATTTCGTAGGATTAGTTTCTTAAACATCAAAGGAAAAGCAAAGAATTCCTAACTACTAATTTTGTCAATTGGTTTGGGATGCCAGTGCCATGGTGTCTCCTAAATGGAGAGCCATGAGATTTTGTGCCGATTTTCATGGTCCCCAGAGAAAGACGCCTAAGGGTTTTTTGGTGATCTCCTTTCCTGTAGCACCACTATGGGGTAGATACTTTGGGGTATAGTTAAATTTAACAAACCATTGGATGAATCTAAAAGTGCTAAGCCAAGGGAAACACTTCATATTATGCTTTATATTCTTAAATGTTTGTCTCCCAAAAGGCTTCTTCATTTGACCTGGATAACTGAGAATATGTAGACAATTGGCTTATATCCATGGCGCCCAGATGATAAATCCTATAATAACAATTTTGTGTTCCCTTACTTAGCATTTTCAAGGTAGGTGTATACAGTGCAAGCTAACTACAGCTGTATTGTCTGTATAGTCAGCACGTTGTTTGGGGTAAATAAAAACAGAATGTGCAAACAGCTCATCTGTCAAATTCATTCAAATAACACATTTGGTTTGAGTCTGAACACACCTTCCAAATGCTGCTAGTACCAGTAAATCATTCACAAGAACCAGCTGCAAAGAAGAAGTCTGCTCTGGACAATCAATATCATTTGGTAGCTTGATGGTGATACAATCGTACTATCAGTTTTCAAATAATTCAACCAAGACCACATTTGAATGCTTTGCAATATCAAGACCAAAGCATTATCAGCCCCAGTGCTGCTACTGCTGCTCTGCCCTCTGATCTTTTACTTGTGGGGCTGATAAGGGAGAACATGTCCCAGTAAGGGATGAGTAAAGCATAACAACATTAAAATGATCAATTTAATTGATGAATTTTAAACGTGTTTCTACATGTTCCTTGCTTGTCTAAATGAGGATCCATTGTAGTTCCCCTCCCTAATGCTGCTCTTGTCATTGACCTTTTATCATTTCTCACAGTTAATCCAAATAATCCGCGTTGTATTATCTGGTGGCCACTGTGCATTAGCCTAAGCTTTAAGTTTTTAGGGATACATACAACCTTTTATCATCCTCTTCTTATAGTTTGCACTAGATGCTTTTAGAGACAGCTTTCAACTTAAGACACCTGCACTTATTTTCCATTTACACACCGTCTCAAGCATGTCCTGTTCTACTCTGGACTCTTGACGCCCATTTAGGTCTGCTTATACAAACAGACGCTATCAGCCGTACAAAATGTTTTGTCTTGGTTCCATTAGCCGGCACACACGGCTGCTTCAAGATTCAGCACGTCACAAACTGGAAAACATTGGAGCATCCTGGAGAAGTCAACTTGGAGGTGCACTCGCTTTCATCGACCATACGACGTGCCAGTGAAATGATAACAGTTGACACTGAAAGCATAACATGGATCCATTGACTTCTGTGCAAGCTGTTTGAGTGTTTTCCACATTTAACACATTTCCAACACACATGCATGTAATGCCACTTTCAGGACACTTTAACCAAGCCCCAAGTGTAGACATCCACTACAGCTCATCATGAGTCGCTGCAGCTGTTACAAGGCTGTTAATGCCATGCTAACCACACAGAGCTACAACGTCACGCTTCTCAGACATAAACTCTACAGCTTTAGAGTTAAAGTTGACAATGTTATTTATTTGTCCTAAGGCTATTTCATCTTAACTTCATGAAGCTCTTTATGTTTTGTGTTTTATGTTATTTATAACATAGAACAAAGTGCTACAGTATTATAAATGTATTATCATTATTATTATTTCTAATTTTTAAGCGATGTGGGGGAAAACGAGGAGAAATGTTGTTGATAGTGGAGTGAAAACCAGGTGAAAACCAAATCAAACCCCGCTCCTTTCATGGAGTTCATGGACGTAACCACTGCAGCTTCATACGGTGGCCCTGAAGTGCAAATCACAAATCAGAAACCACAACAGCAAATCAGAAACACAACAGCAAATCGCAAAACACAACAGCAAATCACAATGGACGCGCATTGTCATGGACGTAACCACTGCAGCTTCATACAGTGGCCCTGAAGTGCGAATCACAACAGCAAATCAGAATCACACAACAGCAAATCAGAAACACAACAGCAAATCAGAAACACAACAGCAAATCAGAATCACACAACAGCAAATCGCAAAACACAACAGCAAATCAGAAACCACAACAGCACATCAGAAACCATAACAGCAACACAACAGCAAATCGCAAAAAACAGCAGCAAATCAGAAACCACAACAGCAAATCAGAAAACACACAACAGCAAATTGCAAAACACAACAGCAAATCAGAATCACAACAGCAAATCGCAAAAAACAGCAGCAAATCAGAAACCACAACAGCACATCAGAAACCACAACAGCACATCAGAAACCACAACAGCAAATCAGAAAACACAACAGCAAATCAGAAAACACACAACAGCAAATCAGAAAACACACAACAGCAAATCAGAAAACACACAACAGCAAATCAGAAAACACAACAGCAAATTGCAAAACACAACAGCAAATTGCAAAACACAACAGCAAATCAGAAACACAACAGCAAATCAGAAAACACAACAGCAAATCAGAAAACACAACAGCAAATGCACTTCAGGGCCACCTTAGCTTCAGTTTGTTAGCAGCATTTATTGCTCTGATAACACAGGTGGCTAGCCTGGCTAACACCAGACCGCGTCTCAAGCTCATGTGAGATTACTGTGATAGCAAACCTATGTTTATATGTCTTCATGACTGTAAACACTTTGAAAGCAATGAACAAACACCAGCTACACAGCAAGAAACTACACAGCAGCTACGTTGTAGGTTACGTTGCTAACGTTAGCAACGAAGCTAACGTCCAGAGCGTCAAACAGCTGTAGTAGCAACTCTGCTACTTTACAGCTAACATTACAACAACAACATACCCTGACTAACACAGAGCTAATGTTACTCACCTGTTCGCAGATCAGTGTCGGCTTTCACTCTCCGGTCCTCCGCCGCGTCTCCGTCTCTCCCTCTGCCAGGTCTCCGTCGATCCCTCCGCTGTAATAAAACCACACTGATGTGTCCACGGGTCCTTGTCTGGTCAAAGTCCTTCTTTTATATTAAATGTTCTTCTAACTTTGTCCTCTCTGGATGTTTCGTGGTCAATTCTCCTTCTCCACTATTACTATTATTATTATTATATGTTTGTACCAGACTTTTCTTGCTCCGACTGTCATGATGTAAGCTCCCCTCCACCCCCTCCCCCCATCTGACCGTGAACGCTGCCTGTCTCTGATGGCGGGAATTATTCTTCTTCTTCTTCTTCTGTTTAATGGCGGTTGGAAAACAACGAATTGGTGCATTACCGCCACCTACTGGAATGGAGTATGGATCAAAGTGGCTATAACACCCTCTCCAAAATAACTAGCCGAAATAAATACTAAAAAAATAAATAAATGAAATAAAACTAAATTAAATAATTAATTTAAAAAAAACACACACAGAACTTATATCCTCCCAATTAAACCACTCACTCTAAGAAACTCTAACATTAATTGCCAACACCTAGCCTACTTCCAGCGTGTTCCTGTAACATGGTTCTGAGGTCGATTTGCTGGATTCGCTCCGATCTACATATTTATCAGCTGAATCTCAGAGCCAGGCTGTGTATTGAGACCGGACTTTTTTTTCAGCACGCACTTAAAGTGACAGCTAGCGGATAGTGAGTTTAGATTCAAGACTGTATTAAGACAATACATTTTGTATTTGACTCATTTAGCTGGATTTTGAGTCATAATCAGCAGATGATATGCATTTTCTCTTCGATTTTCTTTGACATTTTCTAGAATAATTTTATAAGCTGTCAAATAAAAAAAACCCTTGTTATCTATAAACGCCATTGTTTGTGCAACAGAAAAAAAAGATTATCTCTAGATGTATGTATGAGTATTTTCCGTGCAAATCAGTAGAAAATAGAAAATTAGCCTTAATAACCCTGCTTGTCTTTGACTGCTGAATAAAGATAGTAAATTCTATAAACTATTTTAACTATGTCAATGCTCGTCCAATATTCAGGGGTAATTGTCAAGAATTCATGCACATTGACAAACATCATAATTATGTCAGCGTTGCATTAAGCATTTAATAACTGCACCAATAAACTCTAATTCTACATCTGCTTCATTTTTGCAACTTTACTACTACTTTACTTTATGCAAGCCTTGGAGATTTTTTTGTTTAATGAAAAAACTCAGGAACTGTTCTAGACTTTGTTATCTCAGTAATAAATAAATGTGTTAATGTCACAGTAAGCTCCATAGGCCCACATTACTGACATGAGTCCAATCTCAGTGAGTGCAGTTCTGTAAACTATGGGCACTTGGAGAATGACGGAACCCACAAATGTGTATTTAGCTCCATCCATCTTCATGCAACGGTTTGTTAATCCAAACCCCTCTGGCCAACAGAAGTGTTGGGCGGAATGTTTTTCCAGCTGTTTATGCTTTCCCTCATTTGTTTCATAACTGCACAAGTATGGGATTAATGTCATATAGAAACAATTAACAATCTTCTCTTTGTCAGGAGTAAAACAGCTGGGATGACCCTGGCTGGGCAGCCAATGGCCTCTGCTGAAGTATTTGTTAGTCATTTGCTGGGGATGGATTAACTTGGAAATAATGTTTGACTCGTACTGTAAACTATGGGCCCCTCTATTAGGTCAGCACGTTTTCCGCGGCTGAGACAGATGAGGGTGAATTTGCAGTGTGTGAGCGAGCAGAGAGGAAGAGAGTGGAAGGGTCAAGTGGGCCAATAACAGGTGGCCACCAGCTTTGTGAATGAGAAATGATGAGAATAAGAATAATACACTTGAATTGTATAGCACTTTTCAAAACACTAAGTGCTTTAAAGAGTCAGGATAAAAACAACAAAACTTGACAAACAGCAGGTTAACTTTTTTTTTTTTAAAAACCCTTCCTGTAAAAGTAAGTTTTGAGAGTTGACTTATAAGAAAGCACAGCGCTCACTAACCTTAATTCCTCCAGTAGGGAGTTTCACAGCTGTGGGGATCTAATGGAAATGCCTAATTACTTTTTGTAATGAGGTGGGCGCAAGTAAATCTATAATAGGAGCAAGGCCATTTAGGGTAAGGATGGGAGTGAAATGATCTTGTCTCTTAGAGTTTGTTAAAAGTATGTCAGCTGAATTTTGAATGAACTGGAGAAAGGAGACGGCATTTCAGTTGAGCCCTGTATACGAAAGTAATGCATAGATGACTTTTCCTAGGTCAGCTTGAGATGAAACAGATTTAACTTGTGCACTAACTTTTACAACTTTTTGAGAAAGCTTGATTGTACTACCATGATGATTTGTAACAAACAAAGCTCAGGGTCAAAGATCACAAAACCCAAATTACGGGCGGGGTGATTAACATTAGTGGACAAGTTCCCAAGATTTGTTTTCAAGTCCCTGATCTCACTGATTGAGAGTATTTGATATCAGAGAGAAACATCATAACATGACAAGATGCCAGTAAACTAAACATATACTTAGTTGGGTGTTGTCCACATAACAGTGGAAATCAATACTTATCGTTACGTTACGGATGATCTGACCCAAATGATGCATATAAATAGAAAATAATATAGGATCAAAAACTGACCGTGAAGCACCATAAGTGAGGGGCTGGGAATGAGGAGAATAGAGAGAAATATCTGTCAGGGAGAAAGGAGCAAAACTAGGAAAGAGCACTTATTTTTAATGCCAACACAGTTCAAGGTGATTTAAAAGGATATCATGGTTGAATGTATCAAATCCGAAAGTAAAATCGAGCAGAATAAAAATTAAGTAGTGAGCAGAGAGTCATTGGTAACCTTAACAAGACCTGTTTCTGTGCTGCACTGAGCAGATATGATATTGCTTAAAAATACTACAGAGGTCTAAAGTCTAAAGTAGGTTTCCTAAGTAGAGGTCGAACCATTGCATTTTCAAAACTGGACAGGAAAGAGCCAGTAGACAATGAGCAGTTGATAACAGAGATCATTTGTGGTCCGATACTCTGAAATCTAGTGGGGATAATAACACATTTAGATTAATAACCCTAACTCTTAATTTAACCCTCCTGTTGTCCTCAGTTCAAGGAAGAAAGGAGAGGAGTAAGGAGGGAGGAAAGGAGGATGGAAGGAAATGAGGAAGAAGGGAGGAGGGAAGGAAAGGAGTAAAGAGGAAGGAAGGAAGGAAGGAAGGCAGGTAGGAAAGGAGTGAGGAAAAGAGAGAGGAAGGAAGGAAGGGAAGGAGTAAGGAGGGAGGGAGGAAGGAAGGAAAGGAGGAAGGGAGGGAGGAAAGAAGGAAGGGAGGGAGGAAGGAAGGAAAGGAGGAAGGGAGGGAGGAATGAAGGAAAGGAGTAAGGAGGGAGGGAGGAAGGAAAGAAAGAAAGAAAGAAAGAAAGAAAGGAGTAAAGAGGGAGGAAAGAAGGAAGGAAAGGAGTAAAGAGGGACGAAGGAAGGAAGGAGAGAAGGAAAGGAGTGAAGAAGGAGGAAGGAAGGAGGGAAGGAAGGAAAGGAGTAAGGAGGGAGGGAGGGAGGAAGGTAGTATGGAAGGAGGATGGAGCAAAGTAAGGGGAGATGGAGAAGAGAGAACAAAGGAAAAATTAAAGAAAGAGGAAGGAAAGAAGAGGTGCGGTCAATTTGACCCGGGAGGACGACAGGAGGGTTAAGTTGGCGATTAACTCCTTTAAGTGAGGCATGGTGAAGGGTTACCTACAGATGAGATTTCTTCTAACAGGTGTTACAGTATATATATACCTGTCATCTATTTTATTTATGAGATGGTGGAGAAACTGGGTTAACCACTGGGTTGATCGCCTGAAATCAAACCCTAGGATTGTGGCAGCTACTAGCAATCAGATCTGAAAAATAGGAATACCCTGAGTTAGTCTTTCTTCAATGTTCACTGAAAACACACTCATCCACATCCCAGCATACATTAAACAATCCAAGAAAAACCCAATTAACATAAACCCAAGTAAACACAACTAACCAATACTGAAATGTAGTCCTTCAGTCAACAACTCAAACATAAATAAGGGAAAACCAAATAGCCGAAAGGACTGAAGAACGGAGGTATAACACCGGAAACCAAGAAAACAAACATAAAGAGTCCAAAACCCATAAGGCCACGGCAGGTATTACTGGCAGAAGAAAAACTGCAGCGATTAAACTTGGATTTAAAAGATCAAGAGCAGATAGAGGTAGATGGCTTAAGAGCAGGAAGTGGGAGTAAGGTATAGAGACATTACAATCCAGTAACTCAATACGATTTAAAAAAAAACACGCTAAGAGCACAAGATCAAGAGTATGTTCTTCATTATTATTATTATGAAATGGATTTTTTAACAGATTGTTCAAGATTAAAAGACTCAAGAAGATTAATGAAATAGGAGTAAGGAGGGAGGAAAGGAGGATGAAGGAAAAAGGAGTAAGGAGGGAGGAAAGAAGGAAGGAAGGAAGGAAGGAAGGAAAAGAGGGAGGACTTTTTCCTTTGTTCTTCCCGTCCTTCCCTCTTTCTTTGCTCCCTCCTCCTTCCATACTTCTTTCCTCACTTCCTTCCATCCATCCTTCCTAGCTTCCTTCCTTCCTTTCCCTCCTCTTTTCCTTCCTCTTCCCTTCTTACTCCTTTCCTTCCTTCCTTCCTTCCTTCCTTCCTTCCTTCCTTTCCTTCCTTTTTCTTTCCTCCCACCCTCTCTCCTTACACCTTTCCTTCCTTCCTTCCTTCCATCCTCCTTTCCTCCCTCCCTCCTTACTCCTTTCCTTCCTTCCTTCCATCCTTCCTTCCTTCTTTCCTTCCTTCCATCCTCCTTCCATCCTCCTTTCTTCCCTCCTTACTCCTTCCTTCCTTCCTTCCATCCTTCTTTCCTTACTTCCATCCTCCTGTCCTCCCTCCCTCCCTCCTTACTCCTTTCCTTCCTTCCTTCCATCCTTCTTTCCTTCCTTCCATCCTCCTTTCCTCCTCACTCCTTCCTTCCTTCCTCCCTTCCTCCCTTCCATCCGTCCTTCCTTCTTTCCTTCCTTCCATCCTCCTTTCCTCCTTCCTTCCTTCCTTACTCCTTTCCTTCCTTCCTTCCATCCTTCCTTCCTTCCTTCTTTCCTTCCTTCCATCCTCCTTTCCTCCTTCCTTCATCCTCCCTCCCTCCTTACTCCTTCCTTCCTTCCTGTCCTTCCTTTCCTTCCTTGACCTGAGGACAACAGAAGGGTTAAAAGAAAACCTAGAGATTTAAAAGAAGAAAAAAAAAAAGATTAAGCAAGACAAGGGAGCAATTGTACAGTAGTTATTTAAAATGACAGCTACCCCACCTCCATAACCAGACAGCCTGAGCTGATTTTAAGCGAGGTGTAATTAGGGGGATGTGCATCAGTTAGTAGAACACAGTATCCAGGGCTTAACCAGGGCTCAGCGATGATTAAGAAATCAGTATTATTAGTCATAAGAAAATCTGGGTATTAAAAAGACTTGTTTGCAAGGGATCTCACATTAAGTTGACTAAGCACGGCAGGAATGTCGGAGATGGATTTAGCAGTCGATACAGCTGAAGGGTGTAATTGATGAGCTTGGAAATATTTCTGACTTTGTTGTTGGAGTGGGTGGAATGGAAACTAGCTCTTGTTGTGGAATTAGTGCAGCATCTGGGTCTATAGATGGTACAGTTTAAAGTGACCCTAGTGTAGGTGGAGGACTGTTTAGCCGGACAGTAGAGGAAGATGTTCATCATTATGGACGGTGAGGTAAATATTAGTCAGAATTAAAAAGCAGTATATTATATACAGTTCTGAGCTATAGTTGTTTAACCCTCCTGTTGTCCTCGAGTCAAGGAAGGAAGGCAGGAAGAAGGAAGGAAAGGAGGGAGGAAGGAAAGGAGGGAGGAAGGAAGGAGGAAGGAAAGGAGGGAGGAAGGAAGGGAGGAAGAAGGAAGGAAAGGAGGGAAGTGGAGGAGAAGGAAGGAAAGGAGGGAGGAAGGAAGGGAGGAAGAAGGAAGGAAGGAAAGGAAGGAAGGGAGGAAGAAGGAAGGAAAGGAGGGAGGAAGGAAGGGAGGAAGAAGGAAGGAAAGGAGGGAAGTGGAGGAAGAAGGAAGGAAAGGAGGGAAGGGAGGGAGGAAGGAAATAAGGAAGGTAATGGGGAGGAAAGAAAGAGACAAGGAGGGAGGGAGGAAAGAAGGAAGGAAAGGAGGGAAGGCAGGAAGGAAATAAGGAAGGTAATGGGGAGGAAAGAAAGAGACAAGGAGGGAGGGAGGAAAGAAGGAAGGGAGGAAGGAAGGACAGAATGAAGGGAGAAAAGAGAGGAGAAGGGAGGAAAGAAGGAACAGTCAAAACAGACAGGGTCAATTTGACCCGGGAGGACGACAGGAGGATTAATACCCTTCATGTTGGGGTGCAGGCTATCTGATTTGTAAAAGTGATGACTTTGTTGTTGGAGTGGGTGGAATGGAAACTAGCTCTTGTTGTGGAATTAGTACAGCATCTGGGTCTATAGATGGTACAGTTTAAAGTGACCCTAGTGTAGGTGGAGGAGTGTTTAGCTGGACAGTAGAGGAAGATGTTCATCATTATGGACGGTGAGGTAAATATTAGTCAGAATTAAAAAGCAGTATATTATATACAGTTCTGAGCTAGTTGTTTAACCCTCCTGTTGTCCTCGAGTCAAGGAAGGAAGGCAGGAAGAAGGAAGGAAAGGAGGGAAGTGGAGGAGAAGGAAGGAAAGGAGGGAGGAAGGAAGGGAGGAAGAAGGAAGGAAGGAAAGGAAGGAAGGGAGGAAGAAGGAAGGAAAGGAGGGAAGGGGAGAAGAAGGAAGGAAAGGAGTGAGGAAGGGAGGAAGAAGGACTGGAGGAAGAAGGAAGGAAAGGAGTGAGAAAGGAAGGGAGGAAGAAGGAAGGAAAGGAGGGAAGGGGAGGAGAAGGAAGGAAAGGAGGGAGGGAGGAAGGGAGGAAGAAGGAAGGAAAGGAGGGAAGGGAGGGAGGAAGGAAATAAGGAAGGTAATGGGGAGGAAAGAAAGAGACAAGGAGGGAGGGAGGAAAGAAGGAAGGGAGGAAGGAAGGACAGAATGAAGGGAGAAAAGAGAGGAGGAGGGAGGAAAGAAGGAACAGTCAAAACAGACAGGGTCAATTTGACCCGGGAGGACGACAGGAGGGTTACTACCCTTCATGTTGGGGTGCAGGCTATCTGATTTGTAAAAGTGATGACTTTGTTGTTGGAGTGGGTGGAATGGAAACTAGCTCTTGTTGTGGAATTAGTACAGCATCTGGGTCTATAGATGGTACAGTTTAAAGTGACCCTAGTGTAGGTGGAGGAGTGTTTAGCCGGACAGTAGAGGAAGATGTTCATCATTATGGACGGTGAGGTAAATATTAGTCAGAATTAAAAAGCAGTATATTATATACAGTTCTGAGCTATAGTTGTTTAACCCTCCTGTCATCCTCCCGGGTCAAATTGACCCCGTCTCTTTTGACTGTTCCTTCTTTCCTTCCTCTTTCTTTAATTTTTCCTTCGTTTTTCCCCATCTCCCCTTTTTCTTTGCTCCCTCCTCCTTAATCCTTTCCTTCTCTCCTTCCTTCCTTCCTTCCTCCCTCTTTACCTCCTTTTCTTCCTTCCTTCCTTCCTTCCTTCCTCTTTACTCCTTTCCTTCTCTCCTTCCTGTCTCCCTCCCTCTTTACTCCTTTCCTTCTCTCCTTCCTTTCTCCCTCCCTCTTTACTCCTTTCCTTCTCTCCTTCCTTCCTCCGTCTTTTCCTCCTTTCCTTCTCTCCTTACTCCTTTCCTTCCTCCCTTCCTTCTTACTCCTTTCCTTCCTTCCTCTTTACTAATTTCCTTCCTTCCTTCCTTCCTCCCTCCTTACTCCTTTCCTTCCATCCTCTTTTCCTCCCTCCTTACTCCTTTCCTTCGTGCCTTCCTTCCTCTTTACTCCTTTCCTTCCTTCCTCCCTCCTTACTCCTTTCCTTCATGCCTTCCTTCCTCTTTACTCCTTTCCTTCCTTCCTCCCTCCTTACTCCTTCCTTCCTTCCTCCCTCCCTCCTTACTCCTTTCCTTCCTTCCTTGACCTGAGGACAACAGGAGGGTTAATACCCTTTATGTTGGGGTACAGGCTATCTGATTTGATGAGGTTATGTCTTGTCCAAAAACAGTCTCTCATGGCTAATAAAGCTATGCCCAGTAGTAGTGCAGAAGGTTTATATATAGTCACTAGCTCAATTAGATTTATTCATTTTATGGAGTAACTCCATGTGTTGTTTCTTCCCACGTTTTTTACAACAAGTTTCTCCATCTCTGTAAATACATTAGTTATTTATCCAGCTTTTATTCTGTCTGGCGTCCTCTAGTTACTGTGTAAATGACAGCAGCCTTTGATAATGTGCTGCTCACACTATTATAAGAGAGCTGAGAGCCAACTGAAACTGAAGACATATGCAAGTCTAAACTCTTTCACAACTGCTTCTTCTAGCACTTTCCATGTTCAAATGATACTGTGGTAAACCTCTCTGCGTAAATCCTATAATAGCTGCTCCGAATATTGTAAGAACTCCCTGCTGCAGCATCCATAGCAGTAGTTAGCAGCATCTCTGTGTTTTCAGTTGGCCTGTTTTGAAAACTGCCATTTGATGGATCAGCAGTTCAGAGTATTAACCACTAACTGGCTTCATTGGTATAGGCTGGATCACTTCTGCCCAGCTGTCCACAGAGGATCAGAGGATCATTTGCTTGCTCAACACATGGCCAACGCCTTGTTGTGCACACATCCAAACCATCTTAAAGTCCTCCTACTGCTTACCAAGGTAGAAACTAATAACCTGTGATGAAGTACCAAAAACAAAGGTGACTCAATAGCCAGAATTTTTTTTTCCAGAATGAAAGCTCTTCGAATATCAAAACATCATTAAAACAAACATCTTGTAAACCCAAAGTGAACCACTTACTCTGAAATACTGCACTGAGAAGTATATAGAAATACAGTATATTCAATAAACTTGGGCAACTTGTGGATAGACGCCACTTTATAACTTTTATTACATTACCTTGAAGACTTGAAAAATTGTAAATTTAAGACTATTAACACTATTAACACACATACTGATACTCTCCCACTAAACTCTGATCTAGTTTGGTTTGATTTGGTGGTTAAATAAGTTACAAAAGTTTCTTTTTTCTTACTCCAATTCAATTTGATATGAAAAAAATTGTATTTAAAAAGTTTATTTATTTTTTATTTTTTGCTTTTTAACTGAAAATGATCTGTTACAAACCTGTATAGCATACCGAGTACATTTCCTACCAGCACAGAGAAGAGTCATATTTTGCTGTACAATAAAATACAATACAGTATATTCAATAAACTTGGGCGACTTGTGGATAGACATACATTACCTTGAAGACTCAAAAAAAAATTAAGTACATTTAAGACTATTAACTCACATACTGATATTTCCCCACTAAACTCTGATCTGGTTTGGTTTGATGTGGTTGTTAAAATATGTTTAGAAACCAGGTTAAATAAGTTTTAATGGCATTTTTTTATATACTGCAATTCAATTTGATATGAATAAAAATTATATTTGAAAAGTTTATTTATTCTTATTTTTCTTTGCTTTTTGACTGAAAATTAACTGTAACTGTTAACATGTATAGTATTTTGCTGTACAATAAGATACAATACAGTATATTCAATAAACTTGGGCAACTTGTGGATAGATGCCACTTTATAACTTTTATTACATTACCTTGAAGACTCCGAAAATTGTAAATGTAAGACTATTAATACTCTGATCTGGTTTGGTTTGATTTGGTGGTTAAAATATGTTTAGACACTAAGTTAAATAAGTTACAAAGTTTTAACAGCATTTTTTTTTTTTTTTACTGTAATTCAATTTGATATGAAAAAAATTGGATTTAATATTCTTTTGCTTTTTGACTGACAATTAACTGTTACAAACCTGCATAGCATACCGAGTAGAGATCAATACGTCCTCTAAATTAAATGACAAAATACATTGTCGGTTCAATGCACTCAACAACAACACATTTCCTACCAGCACGGCATCATTTGTCGGTGCTTTTCAAAACAAATTAAAATAAACACGTTGCTTATATTTAGGCACAAAAATGACTAGGTTAGGTTAAGGGAAAGATCATGGTTTGGGTTTAAATAGCAGCAATAAAAGCACTTTGTTAAGGCTAAGGGACCTTCACCGTCATGGTTACAATAACAACCATGTGGTTAAGGCCACATGGTCACGAGAAAAAAAAAAAAAAACCCGACTCTGAACTGTGGTTTGAATCGGGGAAATGAACAGCAATCTTCCGTTTTAAAAGTCTGAGTTAACCTTTCTTCTTCATGAACTGAGTTTTTCATTAATGGCTTATGGCTCTGATAGTCCATTAAAACCCAGTAAGAACTCCTCTTCTATGAACTGTTTGACTACGTCTTGGTATGTTTGCTGCACATACTGTACATCATTTGGTCTCCGCCGTGAGGTTATCAGGTTTGTGAGCCAACCAAAGTTTTGGCTCACAGTAAGCTGTTGAGACAAAGTCATTACGAGTAGTCTGTGGTTCGCAGTGAAGTGTTCCCAGGTGTAACTGCAGTGAATATCTGTCTCTGTTTTTGTTGGACACCGAGCTGAAACCCTACTTGAACCTGAGCTACAGTGTGTGTGTTTACTTTGAGACTTAATTCTACTGTGAATCCTAGAGAGACGCAAAAGACAACGAGAGATGAGAGCTGAGGGTTGAGGGTCTGAAACTGGCCAAGCAATTAATTTCCTCTGTGTCATATGTACAAATCCTCCTTTCCTTCTCTCCTTCCTTCCTTCCTTCCTTCCTTCCTTCCTCCCTCCTTACTCCTGTCCTTCCTCCCTCCCTCTTTACTCCTTTCCTTCCTTCCTCACTCTTTTCCTCCTTCTTTTCCTCCTTTCCTTCCTTCCTTCTGTCCTTCCTTCCTCCCTCCCTCCTTACTCCTTTCCTTCCTCCCTCCCTCTTTACTCCTTTCCTTCTTTCCTTCCTTCCTCACTCTTTTCCTCCTTCTTTTCCTCCTTTCCTTCCTCCCTCCCTCCTTACTCCTTTCCTTCCTCCCTTCCTCTCCTTACTCCTTTCCTTCCTTCCTTCCTTCCTTCCTTCCTTCCTTCCTTCCTTCCTTCCTTCCTTCCTTTCTCCCTCCCTCCTTACTCCTTTCCTTCCTTCTTCCTCTGTGTCATATGTACAAAATACAAACACACACGCACACTGTTGCACAAATACAGACACACAACTGACACCCACCCAAATGACCCCGTCTCTTTTGACTGTTCCTTCTTTCCTTCCTCTTTCTTTAATTTTTCCTTTGTTCTTCCCCATCTCCCCTCTTTCTTTGCTCCCTCCTCCTTCCATACTTCCTTCCTCCCTCCTTACTCCTTTCCTTCATTCCTCCTTTCCTTCTCTCCTTCCTTCCTTCCTTCCTTCCTCCCTCCTTACTCCTTTCCTTCCTCTCTCCCTCTTTACTCCTTTCCTTCTTTCCTTCCTTCCTCCCTCTTTTCCTCCTTTCCTTCCTTCCTTCCTTCCTTCCTCCCTCTTTTCCTCCTTTCCTTCCTCCCTCCCTCCTTACTCCTTCCTTCCTTCCTTGCTTCCTTCCTTGCTTCTTTCCTCCCTCCCTCCTTACTCCTTTCCTTCCTTCCTCCCGCTTTACTCCTTTCCTTCCTCCCTCCCTCTTTACTCCTTTCCTTCTTTCCTTCCTTCCTCCCTCTTTTCCTCCTTTCCTTCCTTCCTTCCTCCCTCCCTCCTTACTCCTTTCCTTCCTTCCTTCCTTCTCTCCCTCCTTCCTCCCTCCCTCCTTACTCCTTTCCTTCCTTCCTCCCTCCCTTCCTCTCATTACTCCTTTCCTTCCTTCCTTCCTTCCTTCTCTCCTTCCTTTCTCCCTCCCTCCTTACTCCTTTCCTTCCTTCCTCCCTCCCTCCTTACTCCTTTCCTTCCTTCCTCCCTCCCTTCCTCTCATTACTCCTTTCCTTCCTTCC
This sequence comes from Scomber colias, assembly GCA_021039105.1. Taxonomy (NCBI): domain Eukaryota; kingdom Metazoa; phylum Chordata; class Actinopteri; order Scombriformes; family Scombridae; genus Scomber; species Scomber colias. The sequence continues at coordinate 95,981 of JAJDFG010000506.1, forward strand.
TTCCTTCCTTCCTTCCTTCTCTCCTTCCTTTCTCCCTCCCTCCTTACTCCTTTCCTTCCTTCTTCCTTCCTCTGTGTCATATGTACAAAATACAAACACACACGCACAGCAGCACAAACACAGACACACAACTGACACCCACAAACTCAGCAAACACTATGCACCTACACTTGTGTACACACAGGCTCGTCGAGACAGGCCAAACATATCTGATTTATGTCTCTCACACTGGTCATAATCTCACTGTTTTCATCCAACAGTAGAAGCAATTAGTGCTGACATTTGTTTTTGCATCCACATTCCAAAGTTGACAAGTTGCTTCCCCCTAAAACTGAAAATGCGATGACCATGTGTGTTTGCGCTGGCCGTTTCACACGCCACTTATGCTTTCACAGTTGCCTGCGACGTTTAAAATCTATCAATGCGCACACCTTTCGCACATATGTTCGACAGTTTGTGTCATCTCCAGAAGGATGCAAACTGGGAAAACACATGGTTGCTATGCTCCAGGGTTGTATCTCGGTGAAGTAGCAGCTTCACAATCTTATTCTGACTCTGCAACATGCCCTGCAATGTGGCACACAACTGCAAACTGTCTGCACCCACTGGACCCTGACGTATCAGCAGTTAGTCTGATTCTCACGTTACCTTTCTGCACTCAGAGTGACACACACTGAAGAAAAAATGAAACAAGACATATTTCAGAAAACCTTGAAACTGTTTCAGAATTAACCCTCCTGTTGTCCTCAGGTCAAGGAAGGGAAGGAAAAGAGGAGGGAAAGGAAGGAAGGAAGGAAAAGAGGAAGGAAAGGAGGAAAAGAGGAAGGAAAGCAGGAAAATAGGAAGGAAGGAAGGAAAGGAGTCAGGAGGGAGGGAGGAAGGAAAAGAGGAGGGAAAGGAAGGAAGGAAGCAAGGAAGGAAGGAAGGAAGGAAGTGAGGAAAGAAGGAAGGAAGGAAGGAAGTGAGGAAAGAAGTATGGAAGGAGGAGGGAGCAAAGAAAGAGGGAAGGAAGGAACACATTTCAACTCTGCCATGAAGTTAAGCAATCTTGTACATTAAGTATAGAGGAAGCAGAGTGTAACGTGAGATCTCTGGTCAATGAGTTTTTGGGCCTTTTTTGTGTATTTCACCAAGTTGTTCACCACTGGTCAGATTCTTTAGGCGCCATTACAATAGGAAAGAGAGAGCTAATGCCATCCATGACCACAGATCAACTCTTAGATATTGTTTTTTTTTTTTACTGTTGGCTGCTCACTTTACAGTCTTTTCTGGATTATTTTCCCAAATTGCCTCCTCCTTATACGTATTCTTGAGCTTTACTTTTCGGTAACTGTAATATTGGCTAGCTTTCATTGTCTTGTGTGTCTTTCTCTCTGTCCATTTTAAGGGATGTACTTTTGCTGATTTAGTCGACTGCTCTTCAGATAAAAACATTGCCTAGATGCAACTCAGGGCCTTTGTCCTCCATCCCACAGGGTTCACCATATCTCACCTCTGACTGTAGTTACCTCTACTCCAGTCAGAGAGACAGGAAAACATATCTGACCCCGGCTGCTATAGCAACACTATCAAGGGTGCCTCCTGTTTTCCCCAAATGAGCAGCCTCACTGCCTACTACTATCTCAAGGGGAGACGCTCAGTACGTTTACATGCAGCAAAAAAATTCAAATTTCTGATTGTATCCGACATGGTTTGGACTTTTAAAACGCTTGTAAACACCTTAGTCCGATCTACATCAGACCTACTTCGGACTATAACGGACATCTCAAAATCGGATAAGAACACCTAGATAATTCGTTCATAGTCTGCATTTCAACACCATGCCTCAACAATCATATCTAAACCAGATTTTGCATTCTGCTTCATGCTCGAGAATTTCCGCTGGGTCTTTCAAACCGGAAGTGAAAGATCTTCTTGTTCTTTTTATATGCATTATCAAAAGGAAAATAATGCATGAAATGTACGCTACTGTAGCATCGTCCATCTCCTCGCACACCATCTTTGTTTGAATGCCGTCAGATAGTTTGTTGTTGCTGTTAAGTAGAGGTCAACAGGTCAACAGGAAGTGGCTCTTTGTTGAGAGGACTACAGTGCCACATAGTGTAACGGAGTCAGCCATGCTCCGGCCATTTATCCCATTCTCTGAACGGCATGTATACTCAGACAAGTGATCCGGTCTTATGCATGTCTTTATCTGATACCATCAGAGTGTCTTCCAGTCAAGATTTGGTGTGGCCTCTCAATTACCGCAAAGCCTAGTTTGACCCAGTTCAGTACATGCCAATGATTGACGTTAATGATGTGAAATGGCCACCATAGGAGAAAATCTATGTAAGGCAGTTGCTGAATAAGAATACAAGCAAAAAAAAAGTCTGTATGGATTTTTTTGTCTTTACTTGATAGACACAGAAGAGAAAGACACATGACATGTGCAGTAGCAAAAGCCTCAGGCCAGATTCAAACCCAGTATGTCACAAATACAAATATGTTCTGATACTGCAAACCAGGCCATGTTGGTAATGAGGGGGGGGGGGGAGCTGTGGGATTCACCTTGCCTGTATTTTACTGTAGCTATGGTGTTTCTTCACAATTACACCCTCCTGGGAAACCAACAACCACAAGCTGAGATGTGATGATCAGATTGTCATGGCAGTGACTGGAGCTGATCATCATTGTCATCCGTGCACACAGTTGATGATCCCCTCTGAAACATCCTTTTGAATCAGACGTCTTCCCAAGACAGTGTAGATGTGTGTACAGTGCACAGTTCTGCCACATTCACGTAGCTCGTGGAAGCAACCAGGCAAAAAGCGACTTGGCGTCAATCATACAGGTGTGTGTTGTGTTTACCCGAGTCCCACAGCGAGAGGTGTCAGTCTCTATATACAAGCTGTATCTGTGGCAGCTTTGTCTGCTGACAGGAGGAACAGCGTGACAAAACAGCAGGGAGATTGGCATCCCTCTCGCCCCCCCAGGCACTCTGCTTGACGCTGTACACATTGCTGGATGCTTTAAATTCCTCACCCAAGAAGAACTGTCTTGCGTGATCTTCTTCCAAAGCTTGTTCTGTCTTCTGACTGGAGTACTGTCGGAGTGCTGAGGTTTTTTTTTTTCTCATCTGGGGGATGTTTTCAAGTAGGTGAAAGGAAAGGGTGTGCAAAGATACCATTCAGAGGAATATATAGGTCTGAAATAGTTTGTGGTTTTGTTTCCACGGACCATTTTTGGGTCAAGATGAACAACACGACACGACCAAGACACTTTTAATCTATCTCTAATCTTTTTTTTTACAATGAATGAATGTTTTTTCTCTCCTACAGCAGCTCCTAATTTTCCCTGTGGTTAGTGTTTTCCTCTCTCTCTCTCTCTCTCTCTCTTCCTCATCTGAAATCTGAAAGTTGAGCAGAAGATTTCTTTTCACAACCATCAGTCAGATCAAGCAGATGGCAAGTGCTTCGCATAAAGGGCATGAAACTAAATCTGTGGGGCACCTGCACCACAGAGGCCAGGCTTCCAGTGAAAACCAATACCATCCCTTCAAATGTAACCAGGAAACCAGAGCACTAATAGCCCCCTGACAATGGACAAACTGGGAGAGATCGACCTAGCTTCTCTCTTTTGGACTTGGCATGAATGAGGTCATTATGGATTTTGGTGTGTAGCTGGACGGATAACATCTGTATGGACACTGAGTGAATGAGCTGTATGAGCTTTTAAAGGTGCTATGCCCTGTGCTGTAGCTTTCTTGTTAATAGCTTACACTTACAACTGGTACAATCTTTTGATTTTTTTAAATACAAATTGAAATCTTCCGTATTGGTATTTTACAATGTGAGTAAAATTTTGGATTGCATTATGCCACATGACAGAATGAGGGTGCTATTCTGCCAAAGCAAATAAAAGGAACTAAGGTACTCAGGGCCCGATTTACTAAGATCCCAAATAGTGGGTACTAAATAGCGTGCACAGTGCAATAGATTGCGTGTTTCGTTTGCGTGTGTTTTGCGGGTGATCTACTAAGAATAACTGCTTAATGAAGACAGGAGCAACAGGAGCAATATTTAAATGAGGGTTTTGTTTCTGAATGGAGATTTTGGACGAGCAGAAAGCTGCAAGCGCGAAATGAAATGTGATCAGGTTCTAGTGGAAGAGGTTAACTAATATATTGAGTTATAACTAAAACTAATATTAGCAGAAAAACCCATATATGGGAGATTATTAGTGATAAAGTCAATGCTGTTAGTAAAACCAAAAATATTCCACTCCAGAAATATTAACACAGTTGGAAAAACTCCATCATGTACGTATTCTGTCATTGTGCCTCCGTCTCCTCGTCTCCATAGTAACAGCCGGTTAATACCTGCCCTTCAAAGGTATTATTTATAGACGCAGTTAGCGTCAGAAATAATACCTTCAGGTTTGGTAAATCACAATGCGTGTACTAAATAACATATTTACATTTTCTCTTCCCTGTATTTTGCACACTGGGGTTGAAACGCGTCATATTACATTCATTACGGTAAACTACTAATATTACATTCATTACAGTAAACTACTAATATTAAATTCATTACGGTAAACTACTAATATTACACTCATTACGGTAAACTACTAATATTACATTCATTACGGTAAACTACTAATATTGCATTCATTACGGTAAACTACTAATACTACATTCATTAGGTAAACTACTAATATTACATTCATTACGGTAAACTACTAATATTACAGTCATTACGGTAAACTACTAATACTACATTCATTAGGTAAACTACTAATATTACATTCATTACGGTAAACTACTAATATTACAGTCATTACGGTAAACTACTAATATTACATTCATTACGGTAAACTACTAATATTACAGTCATTACGGTAAACTACTAATATTACATTCATTACGGTAAACTACTAATATTACATTCATTACGGTAAACTACTAATATTACATTCATTACGGTAAACTACTAATAATACATTCATTATGGTAAACTACTAATATTACATTCATTACGGTAAACTACTAATATTACATTCATTACGGTAAACATACTAAATGGACAGCGTACTATCTTGTACAGTTGCAAGACGCAAACCTCAGTGCGCTGCGTTAGTAGATCAGCTTGCACATTTTTTGCATTATGCCACATGACAGACTGAGGGTGCTATTCTGCCAAAGCAAATAAAAGGAACTAAGGTACTCAGGGTTTCTGGTAAAGGCAGGTAAGAAGGCCACCCAGGATTGTCCAGCAAAAAGGTCGAACTTAATTCATTTTTCCAACCCTCAACTATGGTTTGCGTGACCCTGAATAGTGTGCTTTGGATAGTGACCTTCACAGGGTGGGTCGGATTTGGGTATCTAATGCCTCCTTCACACCTCCCTGTGGTTTTAAACTGGGCTTGTCCAACTAGGAGGAAACTACAGGGCAGTTCCCATAACACATATCTCATCTGGACTGGGAATGCATTGGTGGGATCCCCCAGAAAGACCTAGAATATGCGGCTCGGGTAAAGGATGTCAAGGCTGTCTTGCTTAGTCTGCTTCCACCGCAACCTAGCCCACACTTTCTAAATCCTTTTTTTTTTTATAAGCAATGTTGTTTTTTTTGTATGAATGTCCACCAAAAGGCCAATAGAGAAATCACAAGTTTATCACTGGGAAATGAATGAGACACTTGATACACTAGGGTTATGCAATATTCAGCCTGAAAATAGCACTGTGTCAAAAAAAGACAAACACCAGCCCCCTCATTCATTTTAAAATGACTCTGGAGAGTGTCATGGGGAGCATTGCACTAATTTGACTGTTTACCTCGCAAGCATCCTCACAGAGGACAAAAGTTGTATTGCTCTGATAACTTTTCAGAGTTGCTAAATCCTGCTTCAAAGGAATATAATACATTTTTACAGCGCCCTGGAGTTTGATGCAGCTTTCAGTGATTTGCATGCTGGTAAAAAAGACTCCTTAATGTCTCGGTTAACGCAATGATAAATTAGTTTGAAAGGTATTTTAATTGTATAGATTACACACAGAAACAGCTGGTTCAAGAGACTCCTGATTTCAATATGAACCCATTTTTAACCTCTATCTATGCATTCATTTATCCATCTACATTTGTTTAACTACTCTCTCTCTCTTTCTTTTTTTTACCAGCTCATATTTAATTCATTCATCTTATACACTCAGGCAGGAAGGCAGCTCGTCAATTATGCGTCCAGGCTCCCAGGCCACTCCCAGCCATTCAACGTAAGCCCCTTTAGAGAAGATAACCTCAGGCTTTAGTCCTTACTCTGTCTACAGATTTGCAAAAGACACAGTCCCATATGCCTCATTGTGTGCTGGATTAGACCTCCCTCCATTCAGTCGAACCTTGAGAGTAACCCCTTGGCCGCCTCTCCGTCATTGGAAGCAAACCAATTAGAATCAATTGGCTGTATTCTCTGGGGTGATTAGCATACATGCTCCACTCGTGGGGCTTTGACAGTTATTGAAGCTGTCCGGCTTGAGTGCCGCCTGTACGGCTGCTTCGTCACCTCGCTAACCACGGGTTGATAATAATGAGGACTAATGAGCTATATATAAACGAGATATATAAGAATAAGATATGAATCTATGTGTCATAAATCTGTGTTTTAGTAAGATTTTTTTTTTCTCAGTGAGGTGATTATGAATGTTTGAGGTGTCTACATGTTTTTCAGGGGAGTCTATGAGGCTCACTTCATTTGTGAAAGACAGATAAAGTGTGTGTTTGAGTCTACATTTGATTAGCTTTATCCAAAAAAAGGAAATAGCCTTTTCCAGAGTGAATGCCAGTCACTGTAACAGTATAATTGTAAGTCTGAAAAATAGAGTCTCACTACAAAATGTCTTAGGCAAAGCTGCTGCTATAACATCATGTAGTTACCTTTTTACCTTGTTATCTTTTTTTTATGTGGCCTTATACCTCCTACAGTCTTAACTTAATTATTTATCTACAGCAAGGATGACTGTGTGTTTAGTCTTGTTCTTGATGGTATTAAGTGTTGGCCAGCTATGTATTTTGAATACAAATATTTAAATATTGTCAGATGGACAGGTTTGCTCTGAAATAACTGATATACATTTGTTAAAAGCTGATTATGCAGCGTCTCTCCAGTCCAATAAATACAATTTTTTTAGTGTTTCAACATAATTCACATCACAGATGGACTTCATAATGCTACATTAATTAAAAAAACATCATGCATCTTACAATTAAGTAAAAACTTAGTCAGCCATTGTTTTCTCCAACAGTTTGGAAATTAAACCATTTGTTTTCCCTCCAGCCATGGATAAATGTCATTACATGCTAAACTGCCAAAGGGTATTAACTGAAAAACCAATAATAACAATGACTGGCTAATTAATAGACAATATGACTTCCACTGAATACAAAATGTGTCAATAACACACTAATCATCTAAAAAAGGAGCCTTCAGCTCATTGCATGGCAGAGCCTTCGAATTTACTGGGATCTGTGTTGGCTGATAATGTGGATCCAGTGGCCTCTGGCATAAATGCAGGCATAATGAATCATGGGAGCCCTCCAGAGGATAGTCCAATGGATGTTTTCCAGCCGATCTTCATTAGCTGCCATCCAGCTGAAACATCTGTCACTGGAGTGCTTGGCACTGTCCCATGGCAATTAGTGAGCTGCTCGCAACAGGTTCTGTTGGAAGATAAACAGGACGCAAGCAGAGCCGAAAGCATGCACACAACAGCTCCTCAAGGGCGCAACGGAGCAGATAGAAACTTCAGCTGACAATGTATCCATGTGTATGTGCTCACACACACACAGACACACACACAGACACACACACAGGCACACACACACACACACAGACACACACACACACACACAGAGGAAGACTTTACATCCTCATAATTTCTGCATTCTAACATCTTGAAACATACAAAACCGAGCAGCATCTTTTTACACATATTTTACACTTCCTCCTTTCCTTCCTCCCTCCTTTCCTTCCTTCTTCCTTCCTTCCCTCCTTCCTCCCTCCTTTCCTTCTTCAGAAATATGTAACCTCATACTGTAAATCAGGTTTTTGATGCATGATATTCACACACACAAGAAAGAAGAAGAAACAGCATATGGTGTACTGTACATGTGCACACACACATATAAACACAGTCTCTTACTGTATGCCAGGGCTTTGTGTGTTGGGTTTGCACACATATATCACTGCAGGCATAAATCATCACCTGACTTGCTTGCTTTCATGATCCCTGACTGAAGGTAGTTGGATTCTGTTCACAAATGTAAACAACATAAATAAGAGGTTCAAAAGGTTGAACTCAGGGGTTGGCCTATGAAGTCATTACTAGAAGCATTTTTCTTTTGAAATAAAAAAAAGTTCAATGATGTTAATAATAAATCAGAAAAAAGATGAAATATCATATAGAAGAGTTAGACCAAAGACATTATAATGAAGTTGTGACATTAAAGTAACAAAGCAAATGGATTTCAAAGACTCTCAAGATTATTATATAAGTCCCTCATGTCAGGAAGAAATATTAGGAGAGAGTACAACAGTTAATAATAAATAATAGTACAGTAAATATTACAGTTACTATTACTGAGAATGTTGTATTAGCTATTAGCGTCAGTCAGCTAACCTTGATAGCAATCTTAACGGACAGAAAACGGAACAACATAACAGAAAAAAATACATTAACTTAACAAATTATCATAAAACAACTATTATCAAAACAGTAGCGGTGGCTGATAATGTTTCAATAAGTACATTTAGGGAGTAGTCAGTCTTTTCTTGGCCGCAGATCTGACATATTTATGGGTGTTACAATGACAGTTGAACTGCTGTGGAGGTGTGCCAGTGGGCTCCTAGCAACACGATATGTAACTGAAACCAACTGTCGATCACAACCCCCCCCCCAAAAAAACCTCATTGTTTCTCCACAACAAAGAGAGCCAAAGTTAAACCAGGATTCCCATATTCTGCTCCAGAAATAGGCTAATAACTAAAAATCCAGCCTCATAAAAAAAACCCAGCTTGTTCATATGTTTAACCCACCTGATGTCCTCCAGTCAAGGAAGGAAGGAAGGAAGGAAGGAGGGAGGGAGGAAGGAAAGGAGGGAGGAAGGAAGGGAGGAAAGGGAAGAAGGAAGGGAGGAAGGAAGAAGGAAAGAAAGGAAGGAAGGAAGGAAAGGAGTGAGGAAAGAAGGAAGGAAGGCAGGAGGGAGGAAGGAAAGTAAGGAAGGAAGGACGAAGAAAGAAGGACGGTAGGAGGAAAGGAGGAAGAAGAAAGGAGGGAGGAAAGACCGAGAGAAGGAGGGAATTAAGGAAATGAGGGAAGGAGGAAGGAAAGGAGGGAGGAAGGAGGGAAGGAAGAAGGAAGGAAAAGAGGGAGGAAAGAAATGAGGAAGGAAGGAGGGAAGGAAAGGAGGGTGGAAGAAGGAAGGAAGGAACGGAGGGAGGAAGGAAAGGAGGAATGAGGGAAGGAAGAAGGAAGGAAAGGAGGGAGGAAGGAAAGAGAGAAGGAGGGAATTAAAGAAATGAGGGAAGGAGGAAGGAAAGGAGGAAGGAAAGAAAGAGAGAAGGAGGGAAAGAGGAAGGAAGGAAGGAAAGAAAGAACAGTCAAAACGGACGGGGTCAATTTGACCCAGGAGGACGACACAAGGGTTAAAAACATCAAAGACTTATATTTCTGATAGTGGATGCAGAGCGGTCTTGGAAAGTGAGTAAAATAAACTCCAGGAACATGCTTCATTTTTTAAAATTCATTTTTTTGAAAGACCAAAGATTGCATTAAATTATAGAAGCTAGTAGAAAAAGGAAGCTAACTGGGTGGGAAATCATGACTTTGGCTGTCCATAGCTAAATACACTATTTCTGAATTACACATTCACTCTTGCTAAATAAATAGATTTTAAGAAGTAACAAGGTTATGGCAAGGTTTATTTAGATTTAGGCACCAAAATTACTTAGTTTATCTTAGGTAAGAACTCTGTCGATTGTGTTGAAGTGTTTAAGAGCTGACTCCCACCCACCCACCACCTCCCACCACCCACCGCCCACCTCCTCCTCCTCCACCTCTTTGTCAGTTTTCCCTCCATCACTGCTTCCCCTCTCAGGCTGCAATACACAAAGAAGCAGTGAAGCGGTACAAGAGGGCAGCTAAAGACCAGAAATCCTCACCAAACACCACCAGCAGCACTACACACACACACACACACACACACACACACACACACACACACACACACACACACACACACTTAAAACCTGTTAAACAAACCGATGTAGAGTGCCACATACCTGAGCTGAAAGTAAAATGGATGTCAGAATCAACCAGGGAGGCTTTAACGCTGAGAGTTTCTCTAATGGATGTCACCGTCAGGTCAAAAACATGTTGTTTTAGAGAGAGAGTGTGTGTGTGTGTGTGTGTGTGTGTGTGTGTGTGTGTGTGTGTGTGTGTGTGTGTGTGCATGTTAAATGATGGAGTGCAAGTTAACCCTCCTGTTGTCCTCAAGTCAAAGAAGGACAGAAGGAAGGAAAGGAGGAAGAAGGAAAAGAGGAAGGACGTAAGGAGAGAAGTAAGGGAGGAAGGAAGGAAAGAAAGAAAGGAGTAAGGAGGGAGGGAGGAAGGGAGGGAGGAAGGAAAGGAGGAAGGAAGGAAGGAAGTAGAGAAGGAAGGAAGGAAGGAAAGGAGTAAAGAGGAAGAGAGGAAGCAAGGAAGGAAGGAAGGAAAGAAAGAAAGGAGTAGGGAGGGAGGAAGGAAAGGAGGAAGGAAGGAAGGATGGAAGGAGGAGGGAGCAAAGAAAGAGTGAATAAGGAAGGAAGGAAAGAAAGAAAGGAGTAAGGAGGGAGGGAGGAAAGAAGGGAGGAACAAAGGGAGGGAGGAAGGAAAGGAGGAAAAGAGGAAGGAAGGAAGGAGAGAAGGAAGGAAAGGAGTAAAGAGGAAGAGAGGAAGGGAGGAAGGAAGGAAGGAAGGAAGGAAGGAAGGAAGGAAAGAAAGAAAGGAGTAGGGAGGGAGGAAGGAAAGGAGGAAGGAAGGAAGGAAGGAAGGATGGAAGGAGGAGGGAGCAAAGAAAGAAGGAAGAAGGAAGGAAAGAAGGAACAGTCAAAAGAGATGGGGTTAATTTGACCCGGGAGGACGACAGGAGGGTTAATTTGAAACAAAACATAGCAAAGCACAACAACATATTTGAAGTACAGTAGATACTCATCACTAATCTGCCTCCTTAAAACTAAACGTAATGAGAAATATTGAATTTTCTCTACATAAAAATCCATTATGAGTTGATATTTACTCTCCATGTTGCATCAATAGGCGTCTGTCTGCCATTTTAAAGGCCAAATTACTTCACTTTCAGCATCCACACACACCTGCAAGAGTCCACACAGATTAACCCCGTCATTTATAACCAGGCGAGCCGCACACACACCAACAGTGATCATGTTTAAATCCAGGTTAAAAACACTTCTCTTCTCCTGTGCTTATTATAATTGAGCTCTTATTTTAAAGCACTTTACATTTTAATCTTTCATTTGCACTCTATGTCCTTTTAATGATTTTAAAGCTAATCATTATTTTATGCTGCAATCTTATATTTAATGCTCTATTCTAGTATTTTATTTCTCTTTTTTCTCTTTTTCTTTACTTTGTTTTTATTATTAGTGTGGGGGGTGGGGTGGTGGGGGGTTTTTCTGTTTTATATAAAGCATATTGAGTTGCCATTGTGTATGAAATGCGCTATATAAATAAAACTGCCTTGCTTTGCCTTACAAGCACAATAACTGCACACATGCTGTACTGTATGAGCTGTGGGACTTTACAGAAGTGTAACTGTAAATTATTGTCCATTAAGTATTTTTACAAACCTTTAATTTGAACTATAGAACTAGGGTGAGCACATTAAATATATAGCACACAATAAATTATATATAATTTCAAAAGTACAGAAATTATATTAAAAGCCTTTGAAAAATGCTGCTTAAAACATAAATGTTTAGGCAGTAAAAAATGTAGCTCAAACTTTAAGACACATGATTGGTTTTGGGTGAAATTATTGTAAGACCTGAGACCAAGTTTAACAAGGTCTGGATGCCTTCTCTGACTGATTTTGATCACATGACCGATGTGACAAACTGGGATTAGTAGAGGATATCTTTGCATATGTATCATTAAAAAGATGGAAGGAAGGAAATAAGAAGGGAAGGAAGGAAAGACAGACAAAGGGAAAGAGGGAAGAAAGGCAGTAAGGAGAGACAGAAGGAAGAAAGGAAGGAAGGAAGGAAAGAAGGAAGGAAGGAAGGAAGGAAGGAAAAGAACACAGAAAGGAAAGTGGGCCGGATTGCACCCTTTGGCGTGCCGGTTCTGGCCCCCGGGCCGCATGTTTGACACCCCTGCCTTAGAGGATTTGGGACAATGGGGTGGGGGTGGGTGGGGGGTTAATGTGTAAATTTACTGAATCTGTGATTTGTATGTGTTTAATTACAAATGCCAAACGTGTTACACTCACATGTCAATCAAATCTCAAATCACAGAAGTAACAGATGGTGTAAAATTGTAATAGAATAATAATAATAATCTGTAAATCCAGTCATTTGCTAACCCAATGGATGCAGAAAGGTCAAAGGTCAAATGATAGCAATGTAAACACATTTGAATAAAAACATTTCCTGGCCTTGTTTCATGCGTTCCTCAAGAAGAGAGACCTCCTGTTCCCCTCCCTGTTCCCCATGACCGCATTGAATGCTAAATTTATCATATCCTGACATTTTAAAACAAACATATCACAGTTATAGGATTTCTGGGAAAAAGAAAAATCTAAATATTAAGATCATTATTGGCAACACAGTGTATCTGAATCAATCAAATAATGATAGCGAGAATATAAATATAAATAATGCCAGATTTAAGACTCTATTATAGAAGAAAAGGCACAATGGAGACTCTATATTTTTATCTCTCTTATCTTCTTCACTATGTCTCCAATTTACAATGACCAAAAACAACTGCAAATAACTTTCCCTCCAATTTCATTCTGTTAAAGCTTCAACAAGTGAGTAAGTGAGTGAAGTGAATGGCTTGCAGATTAGCGCTGGAAGGTGGAAGGTACCAAATTTCTATAGAGAGAAGAACTCAATGCCCCCCCCACATGCACAGGAAGCCTTCATCTAAAATAAACAAAGTGTGGAATGATGGGAGATCCTTATCGAGATACGCACAGAGAGTCGTACACAAGGAAGAGACAAAAGCAAACAAAAAAATGCCACACAGTTTAGCGAAGGCAGACAAGCAGACACACGCCCTGACCTCCACCTCCTCCTCCTCCGCTAAATAATCAGCTGTGGAATCTGCAAGACAAATCATCTCTTCTCCAAAAGCCGAAAGGATCAGTGGAAGCCATTATTTTTTCAATCTTGACAAATCAGGCGAAGGTACGACACAATCGGACGCTGGTGAAAAACTAAATTAAGATTAAGCCACCAAGTCGCTGAGATTCAGGAGATTATCTTGAAATATTTGGCATTCAGAGGTGATAGTGTGAAAAAGACAGGCGGGTGATCACCAGAATAGCATCAGAGAAGTGTAGAAGTTGTTTTAACCCTTCTGTTGTCCTCGAGTCAAGGAAGGAAGGGAGGGAGGGAGAGAGGAAAGGAAAGAAGGAAGGGAAGAAGGAAGGACAGAAGGAAGGAAGAAAGGGGAAAGGGAGGACGAAGGAAGGAAAGGAGGAAGGGAGGAAAGGAAAGGAAAGAAAAGGAAAGGAAAGGAAAGGAAAGGAAAGGAAAGGAGGAAGAAAGGACGGAGGAAAGAAGGAAGGAAGGAAGGTAGGAGGGAAGGAAAGAAGCAGGGAGGGAGGAAGGAAGGACAGAAGGAAGGAAGAAAGGGGGAAGGAAGAAAGAAAGGGGGAAGGGAGAAAGAAGGAAGGAAAGGAGGGAGGAAGGAAGGAACAGAGGGAAGAAGGAAGGAAAGGAGGGAGGAAAGGAAAGAAGGAAAGGAGGAAGAAAGGAAGGAAGGAAGAAAGGGGGATAGAGGAAGGAAAGAAGGAAGGGAGGAAAGAGAGAGACAAGGAGGGAGGGAGGAAGGACAGACAGAACGAAGGAAGGAAGGAAAGGAGGGAGGAAAGGGAAGAAGGAAAGGAGAGAAAGGAGGAAAGGAAAGGAAAGGAGGAAAGAAGGAAGGAAAGAAAGAAAGAAGGACGATACGAAGGTTAAAACTAAAAAATAAATGCAGGAAACTTTAGACTTTATCACCGTTTTTGGAGAATCAACCTGAATAGAGACATTTTTTTTTTCTTACGTGCAGTAACGTCGCTTCTCACTTGCATGTTAGATAATGAGCAGTAAGTCTGGCCCTTTGTATAATTTAAGATGGTAGTTTGTTATTGCACGACTGTGATTATGAATAACACAGTGGCTCACTCCTTCAGGAGTTTAGTCTATTCCTTCTTTCCAGCGTTGCACCAGGCAGACACCCAGATCCCGCTGATTAACTGGGACACAGGAAGCCAGCATGTAAACAGAGGAAGACAAGCAGGCTACTGTTGGGGCTCTATATCTGTTTTTATGTGCTGCATTGTGTTTTGTGCTCTATTGTACTCTACTTGAAACCAGTATCAGATTATACATTAAGAAAAGGAGACATAGTGAGGATAAGCTTTTCTCCTTTGTCGTGTCGTGTTGATGTTTCGCTTGATATGCTGCTAAGGTAAATGATGTCTGCACGTACCGTAGAACTGCTTTGTTAATTTTAGAGGAATGAAGCTCTAAGGAGGCATCGGTCATTTGTTCGAATGCTTTAACCGTCCTGTTGTCCTCGAGTCAAGGAAGGAAGGGAGGGAGGAAGAAGGAAGGAAAGGAGGGAGGGAGGAAGGATGGAAGGAAGAAAGGAGGAAGAAGGAAGTTAGGAGGGAGAAAGGGATGAAGAAGGAAGGAAAAGAGGGAGGGAGGAAGGATGGAAGGGAGGAAGAAGGATAGAGGAAAGAAGGAAGGGGGGAAGGAAAGGAAGGAAGAAAGGAGGAAGGAAGGGAGGAAGAAAGAAGGTAGGAGGCAGGGAGGAAACAAGGAAGGAGGAAGGGAGAAAGGGAAAGAGGAAGGGAGGAAAGAAGGCAGGAAGGAAGGAAGGACAGATGGAAGGAAGGAGTGAATGAAGGACAGACAGAACATAGGAAGGAAGGAAGGAAAGACAGATGGAAGGAAGAAAGGACAGAAGGAAGGAAGGACAGATGGAAGGAAGGAAGGACATATGGAAGGAAGGACAGACGGAAGGACAGAAGGAAGGACAGACGGAAGGACAGAAGGAAGGAAGGAAGGACAGAAGGAAAGAATGAAGGGAGGAAAGAAGGAACAGTCAATACAGACGGGGTCAATTTGACCCGGGTGGACGACAGGAGGGTTAATGACTTTGTTATATATGCTGTAAAACCTCTTGAGAGAGATATCAGGTTATTCAAATCCAATCTCCTACCAACAGTCAATGCTGTTTTCTTTTAATCATGACCATGATCTTCTCTCTAAACATAGCCAACTAGTTTGAGTTATCTAAACTTGACCGGACATTACTAACGAAGCTCAAAGATCAGACACGGCTTATATAGTATGAAGTGATTTTAGTAACAACCCTTCATGTGATACATCGTGTTGGCCTGGTCTGAGGACTTGGGTCGTAAAATGTCACATGTACTAAGTAAGAACCCCTTAAATCTGCAAAATGCATCACAAATTCATCACTTTGACTTTGACTGTAATTGAATAGACAAAATATGGAGGAGGCTGTCAGACTTAATCTCCAGCTGGACAATCTTCAGGGTCACCAGAGTCTAAGACAATCTTAAACTTGGCAACAACAGCCTTTATATTAGTTATTAAAACCTCATAATCAAAACATGTTTCATGAATGCAATTTTACTGCTAATACTTCTTCCTTTTTTTTTCTTAAAGGACCAGTGTGTTGGATTTAGTGACATCTAGTGGTGAGGTTGTAGATTGCAACCAACTGAATACCCCTCCCCCGTCCGTTCAAGCATATAGGAGAACATAGGTGCCCGCAAAGGTTTGCTCTGTCCTACTGTAGAAACATGGCGGCTCTGTAGAGAAAGGACCATAGACTGTATAAAAGAAATGGACGTAACATCCGTGACGTCACCCATTGGTTTGTGGACTGCTGCTCGGAAGCCAATAGTTTCGAATCTCGGCAGCACCATCTTTCAAATTTCAGGTGCATGCTGGGAAAAATAAAAACTCAGATTCTACTTATATGGGCATAAGGTGGGGCCATGGGCGGAGCGGGGGAGGTTGCTATGGTAGCCACGCCCTAATGCATACCTTGCTTTATCGTGAAATATAAAATCAGGGAGGCCAAAATGTCCCAAATGAACATCATACTGCATTGAAGAAGGCTTTAAACTAGCGATTGAGACCATAAACACATTTTGAAAACGTTTACTGAGGTTAGAAATCAAGTGAGAAGTTGGTGAATTCTCCATTGACTTGTATAGAGATGGTCGCCCCCTGGTGGCCTTTTGATAGAATGCAGCTCTAAGTTACTTCCGCGTTGCCCTCATTTCAGAGGACCAGAACTCCCCGCCTGGAAAGGACCCGCTACTAGATATAAGTAGATATAAGAGCTCATTCTAATGTAACGAAAACACTCTTTTTCTTATTGTCATTTCATTTAATTAAAACATACTTATGAATATTGTATTCTTAAATCCTGCGTACTGCTCCTTTAATGCAGAATGTATCCTTGTATTGGACTAGCTCTGATTACTTTAACCGAAACCATAAATACATCACTTGCTGAAAAAAACATAATCAACATCATTAAGTATAATAATAAAGGAATTTGTCTCAGTAGAAAAATATATTGATACTGACAAGCAGGAGAAACATACTCCCTCTAGAGCTCCATTTTCCTAAATTACCCAGTGTTGAAAATTCCTTGAGTCAGGGAGTGAATGAATAAATCACTATATGTTCCCGTCTGTTTCCCTCTTCCTGTGTGCGACCTCCGCATCTCTTAACGCCAACGAATCCCCTCTTCCACCCCAGAGAGGCCGTCGTTTTTATTAAACGCACCCGGCAGATTTATGTGAGGAATGGGCTGTTTGATTCAGGAAGCTAAGGGGATCAGCTGGGGAATTAGAGGGCATGTACACACACACACACACACACACACACACACACACACACACACACAGAGACAGAAAGCTGTGTATATGAGTGGAAGAAACACTTAACACACAACACACATATTCACACGTACAGGAAATACTAAACCGCAAATACCTACACAACGACAGATATATATTTACACGCATACGCAAACATGTAGAGGAAACCCTTGTACACAAGATGAGCTGGATGGACTGAATGACTCTACACACACACACACACACACACACACACACAAGCACACACACACACACACACACACACACATACACACACACACACACATACATAGACAGCGTCAGAGCTTATGAGACCTGATGAAGACAAGTGTTCTATCAACAAGTCCAGCTCCGGTATCGTTTCCTTCCTGAGGTTCACCGCAAACATTACAGCCCTGCTGGCTCATTTGCTTGCGGCAGGGGTTACTAACAGGGTTGCCAGGTTGGTGGGAGGTAATGGGCTGAATACCCCGGGGTGACGTGGGATGGCTGGGAAATACACACACACACACACAAGCACACACACACACACACAAACACACACATACACACATTCTCAGATACATACATACATTAAGATATCTTTGATACACACGCCAAGACATGACATGCATTCACATCACAGGACATTGAAACATGCAAAGATACACACTCACACACACACACACACACACACTCACTCACACTCACACTCGGAGGGAAAACCCAGAGATGAGGATGAAGAGATTAGTTTATCATCCATGGCGCTGACAGATCCTGCTTATGTGACCACAAACCAAACAACCATCAATCTCATGGTGGCAGGAGAAGCAGAAGGAAGGAGAGAGGACAAGTGAAGAGTTTTACATGTGAAGGTCTAAACACTCAGGAGTATTTAGCTTGAGTTAGAGTAAGTACACACTCACTATTCTGGAAAAGGCCCTAAGTGGTGTTATTCATCAGTAAAAAAGGGGCAACTGTGGATTTGACTGGAAGAGAAAGGAAATTCACATCTTGGATCACTTTTAAAGTTAAAAATAAAATAAAACAATTGATTATTGAAATGATGATTTTAAAAACAGAGACACTTTTCAACACTTAATATAATTCACTAAACCACACACGTCTCATATATCCTGCATTCAAAACTACATTAACCTTCCTGTCGTCCTCCCGGGTCAAATTGAGCCCATCTCTCTTTTGACTGTTCCTTCCTTCCTTCCTCCCTCTTTCTTTAATTTTTCCTTCGTTCTTCCCCTCCTTCCATACTTATTTCCTCACTTCCTTCCATCCATCCATCCATCCATCCATCCATCCTTCCTTCCTTTCCCTCCTCTTTTCCTTCCTCCCTCCCTCCTTACTCCTTTCCTTCCTTCCTTCCTTCTCTCCTTACTTCCTTCCTCTTTTCCTCCCTTCCTTCTTTCCTTTTTTCCTCCCTCCTGTCCTTCTTTCCTCCCTCCCTCCTTACACCTTCCTTTCCTTCCTGCCTCTTTTCCTCCCTTCCTTCCTTCCTTTCTTTCCTCCCTCCCTCCTTCCCTCCTTACTCCTTTCCTTCCTTCCTTCCTCCCTCCCTCCCTCCCTCCTTAATCCTTTCCTTTCCTTCCTTCCTTCCTTCCTTCCTTGACCTGAGGACAACAGGAGGGTTAATACATGAAATTCACATCTTGGATCCCTTTTGCAGTTTAAAAAAACCCCAATTGATTATTAAAATTATGATTTTAAAAACAGAGACACTTTTCAACATTTAATATAATTCACTAAACCACACACGTCTCATATATCCTGCAAAATGAGGCACTGCATTCAAAACTACATTAATACATGCACACAGCACAGTTTTGCTCAATCAAAAGCACATTTATCTCTGGTGGTGGGGCTTTGTCATAATAATAGTTTTTACAGGTTGTTCAAGTCTACAGAAATCTTTTTTATTTTTCTCCACACCAGAGCAGAGCAACAGATGCACAGCAAACACAGTATATGCTCTCTATGGAATACAGCGAACAGAAAATAAAACTTTGAGGAAAACATATAGAGAACAAAAATACTAAATAAATGAAACAGAGAGGGGAAAAACATACTTTGGCTTCATGTTGCTGGCTGGCTGGCTGGGTCTGGCCACAGCATCTCATCAACATCACCAGCTATATCTTCCCTGGTTGCTTTGAGTGTCATATTCAACCCTGGACAGCACCCACATCAATATCATCACATGCCTCTTCCGTTGCCCACAGAAGAGGCCTGTGCACTTCCACCACCATGCTGGAAAGAACTCTTTAGTTAGGTTGAGAAATGGAAAGCAGGGTTAGAAGGTATTGAAGAAGAAGTCATAGGTGGTCAACAAACCAGTGTTGGACCAGGGCTGCACAATGGAATTTGATATTTTCCCATACTATGACTTTTATAGGGCCCTTAAAAATTTGTTTTATTTTTTCCCAAATTCAGTTTTTTCCGTTTTAATTTTTTGTGAATTCTGCTTTAATTTTCGTGAATCCTGTTTTTTTTGTACCTTTTACTCTTATTTTACTAACAAAAACAACAGTTCACCTGACACATAGAAGTCCTTTGGGAACTGCTCGGCTCTGTACTGAGGGGTTAGTGTCGAGTTTTCAAAGTTTTTTTGCCAACGAAGACAGAGCCGTGGCCAGCTGCTTCGCCATGCTTACATTGGAGTGTGTGGAGGGGGCTTGTTGTACCACCCAGATTTGCTTATTAACATCCGGGGTCTGTAGGTTGACCTACTGACCTCTGATCTGGATGATGTCAGTGAAGGTCTTAGCCATGGTGAAGTATAATAAGAAGGTTAGCAGGTCAACCTACAGACCCCGGATGTTGATAACATGCCACCACGGGCTCGGAGGGGAATAGCACTAATGTATCATAACTAAATATTGGTGAAATGAACTTGTTTGGTGGCAGATAATGTTTTATATAGAGGCTGCTCTTCGGTGCCCCGTGTACTCGTATTATACGGATATACGCGGCGCAACACTGGAGCTAATTTCATCTGAATGACTCCAAATGACACCAAAGTTGTCTGGGTGAGTAAATGATCGCATTTTATGCTAGAAATAAGGTCCAGGTTGTAAAAAACGGTAATTATCCTTTAAGGCTTCTTCATAAGCATGTATTTTCGATGGAGTGTGGACAGGATGATTTGCCAACAGTAAATCGACTCATGTTGAGCTTGACTCTCTGTCCAGCATCTCTCACTTTTCTCTCATAGTTGATAAGATGATCCATCTATCTCACTCACTCTCTTCCTTCCCCTCCCACCCTCCCCTCTACCTTTTCCTCTTCCTCTCACTACTATGTTGGCTTCTATTATAAAAGCATACATCTTTTTAGTGCTTACATACTGAATGATGGATTGACAATTAAGCAATTAGATTTTTGGCCAGGTGTTACATATATTGGCCAATTTGTCCATGGGTAGGGTATTTTGAAAGATAGTATTTTGACTTTCTGTCAGATTAATGTGTGCAGCAGAGTGTTGAAATGGGCGCAAACCAGAAAAACGTGTTTATAGATTTGGAGACCCGGGGTGAGGTTTTGCCCTCTGAGTGTCAGGTCCAATAATAGCACTGCATGTGTCATTTTAGTGTGTTAGCCATTAAGAAAAACTGTAACTGTGGTATGTGACTGTGTGTGTGTGTGTGTGTGTGTGACTGTGTGTGTGTGTGTGTGTGTGACTGTGTGTGTGTGTCTTTGTGTGTGTCGTAGGAGAGTATGAAATCAGATGTGGAATTTACCCTGCCCTTTCACTACCGAGTAGGAGTGAGTGTGTGTGTGTGTGTGTGTGTGTGTGTGTGTGTGTGTATGTGTGTGTGTGTTATGTGTGTGTGTGTGTGTGTGTGAGAGTGTGTATGTGTGTGTGTGTGTGTGTGTGTTATGTGTAAGGAGTTTCGAGAAATCCTTCCATGTTGTCAGTAAACTGCCACGGCCCACTAATGTTTACCAACCTGCCTGCTGTGACGCCGAAATACTGAGTCACACCAACCGGAAGAGAGAAACAATGATGTCATGTTGAGCATTTCACCTGTTTCTGGATGGACTTCCTTCCATTCCTTCCCTCCTTCCTCCCTTCCTTCTTCCTTCCTGAAGTTGTGTATTTAACCTTTGTGTCGTCCTCCTGGGTCAAATTGACCCTGTCTGTTTTGAATGTTCCTTCTTTCCTCCCTTCCTTCCTTCCTCCCTCCTTCCTTCCTTCCTTCTGTCCTTCCTCCTCTCCTTCCCTCCTTCCTCCCTTCCTTCTTTCCTTCCGTCCTCCCTTCCCTCCTTTCTTTCTTCCTTTCTTCCTTCCTTCCTTCTTTCCTCACTCAAATGCTCATTTAAAAAGTGCTGGCATTCAATATCATTAACTCCAGTTATTGCAGCTGAAGCTCGGAATGATGTAATGTTGAGTATTTCACCTGTTTCAGGATGGACTTCCTTCCATTTAGGGACAAAGTTGCAATATTTTTATCACTTCCTTGATATTATTATAGTTAATGAAAACTAAGACTAAAACTAGCAATGAAAAAATAATTTAGTTAACTGAAATTAAAATAAAAACTACAATTAAAAAAAAAAAACCTAAAACTAAAGTGAATATACTTGGAGTATGAGCTACTGATAGATGAGAGTAAATGTATAGTGATGAGGACTGATGGGAACATTTGTGGGATAAAACTAAAAAGGGAAAAATCCCACAAATTGGAAAGTTTATCTTCATGGTTAAAGAATGAAATTAACCCTCCTGTTGTCCTCAGGTCAAGGAGAGAAGGAAGGAAGGAATGAGGAAGGAAGGAAGGAGAAAAGGGAGGACGGAAGGAAGGAAGTGATGAAAGAAGGAAGGCAGTGAGGAAGGGAGTGGGGAAAGAAGTAAGGAGAGAAGGAAGGAAGAAGTGAGGAAGGAAGGAAGGAAGGAAGGAAGGAAAGAAGGAAGGAAAGGAAGGAAAGGAAGGAAAAGAGGAAGGAAGTAAGCAGCTTCTACAAATCAAGGCTTTCTCTTATACCTGAAAAACTAAGACTAAGACTAAATAAAAACTAAACTGAAACTAATAAATCACTTGTTGAACTCACTATAACTAAACTGAAATAAAAAAGCAAACTGAAAAACTAAATAAAAATAAAAACTAAAGAACATTTAAAAACTATAATAACCTTTCTTCCTTCACATAGTTACGTGAATATAGTCACCAGAGTTTAGAGCTATTCTCAAACGCTTACACACTATTAACTAAACATCCCGTAACCATGACGCCATCTAACAAAAGACAGACCCATTTCCCAAAACTATAAACAGTATTAACCTGTTTTCACTCAGCTGCTCATTTAGAAAGCGCTGGCATTCAATATCATTAAGTCAAGTTATCACAGCTGGAGCTCAATTAACCCTCAGAGTGTCTCACAGGTGGAAACACTAAAGGGTCTCAACTGTTCTCACACCAATCACAACCTCAGAACACATTTATTTATTTATTTATGTACAAAGGTTGTTTTTTCTTTCCTTCCCTCCCTCCTCCCTCCCTCCTTCCTTCTTTCTTTCCTTCCTTCGTTGTGTCTGTCCTTCCGTCCTCCCTTCCTTCTTTTCTTCCTCCCTTCCTTCCTCCCTCCTTTCCTTCTTTCCTTCCTTCTTCCGCCCTTCCTTCCTTCTGTCTGTCCTTCCGTCCTCCCTCCCTCCTTCCTTCTTCCTCTCTTCCTTCTTTCTGTCTGTCCTTCCGTCCTCCCTCCCTCCTTCTTTCCTTCCCTTCTTTTCTTCCTTCCTTCTGTCTGTCCTTCCATCCTCCCTCCCTCCTTCTTTCCTTCCCTCCCTCATCCCTTCCATCTTTCCTTCCTTCTTTGTGTCTGTCCTTCCGTCCGCCCTCCCTCCTTCTTTCCTTCCCTCCCTCCCTCCCTCCCTTCCTTCTTTCTGTCCGCCCTCCCTCCTTCCTCCCTTCCTTCTGTCTGTCCTTCCTTCCTCCCTCCTTTCCTTCCCTTCTTCCTCCCTTCCTCCCTCCTTTCCTTCCTTCTTCCTCCCTTCCTTCCTTCTGTCTGTCCTTCCGTCCTCCCTTCCTTCTTCCTCCCTGCCTTCCTTTCGCCCTCCCTTCCTTCCTTCCTCCCTCCCTTCTTTCCTTCCTTCTTTCTCCCTTCCTTCCTTCTGTCTGTCTGTCTTTCCGTCCTACCTCCTTTCCTTCCCTGCTTCCTCCCTTCCTTCCTTCTTCCTCCCTTCCTTCTTTCTGTCTGTCTGTCCTTCCTTCCTTCCTCCCTCATTTCTCCCTTCCTTCCTTTTGTCTGTCCTTCCGTCCTCCCTCGCTCATTCTTTCCTTCCCTCCTTCCTCCCTTCCTTCCTTCCTTCCTTACAGTACATTTACTTGTTCATTTAATTTCAGTTTACTTTCAGACAGTACGTTGAGGTATTCGTAACATATATACAGGTTGTTGTGGAGGGAAAATCATGAGCAGCATTACTCATTGCAGTCCCAGGTCTGTGTGGTAGTGTTTTTATTGATCTCACCAGGGTGTAATGGCTATTTTAGTGCTGTATGTGTATTTAATGGCTTTTGTGTGATGTCTGAAGGCACGTTTAGTTTACATGTAAGATTATACGGTTTTGACAGGGAGGCTTGAAGTTTGGGAAGATGAGTGTGCAGTCAAGCGTTTTGGGAAATGGAGCATAATTCTAAAAATAGGTCTTACTGTAGTAATTAAGAGAAAACTGTAATGTGGGTAATTTGGAAAGTCTTAAAGTGGACTCTAGGTTACATTCTGGGTGGATAATGACTATCATAGGCATCGGGACAATGACATTTTTGTGACATGACATCATGACAACAGCAGTGATGTCATCTGAAGAAATGATTTTGAGGAATGTGTCAGGAAACTTTTGCTTATTCACACGTACAGCAAACACAGAGCAACGTCATCATTCATCTGAAGTCGTGTGTTTAACCTTCCTGTCGTCCTCCCCGGGTCAAATTGACCCCATCTGTTTTGACTGTTCCTTCTTTCCTCCCTTCCTTCCTTCTTCCCTTCCTTCCTCCCTCCTTTCCTTCCCTTCTTCCTCCCTTCCTTCCCTCCTTTCCTTCCTCTTTTCCTTTCTCCATCCTTCCTGCTTTCCTTCCTTCCTTCCTCCCTTCTTTCCTTCCTTTCTTCCTCCATCCCTCCTTTCCTTCCCACCTTCCTCCCTCATTTCCTTCCTTCCTTCCTCCATTCCTTCTTTCCTTCCTTCTTCCTCCTTTCTGTCTGTCCCTCCGTCCTCCCTCCCTCCTTCTTTCCTTTCCTCTTCCTCCCTCCCTCCTTCCTCCCTTCCTTCCCTCATCCTCCTTTCCTTCCTTCCTTCTTCCTCCCTTCCTTCCTTGACTCGAGGACAACAGGAGGGTTTAATGAAAGTTTAATATTCACTTCACTTGTGCTTACCATTTCGCTCTGTTTACAACTCCACCAACTCCTAGGAACATATCTGGCCCTTTACCCTTTAGCTGCTGAATGCTCCACTGTGTTAAAAAGTAGTAGTTGCTATCTTTATCCACTGTTCAGGTTTTATCGGAACCTTTTTCCTAAAAAACAGCTGCCTACTGCTGGACAGGGAATTAAAGTTGCATGGATGAAGAGTGCTGAGGCTGCACAAACACAGCTGTAAACCCAAAACAATATGCACTAAACACTTAAATGTTTCAAGTCTTTCGGGAATGAAGTGCATCACTCTAATTGACACTATTACCACCAACATTGCTGCACTGCTGTTCCAAATCCAAATTGACCAAATCCATATATTTAAATTCATGTATTAATCTATTTTCAGTAATTCTACATTAATATATCAGATTTATAGTAAGAACCTAAACGATCAAGCTATTCTGGCATAAATCTTTTCTTCTTTATCCTTTGCAGCAACTTTAACTTCCTGTTTTTGTTTTGGAAGGTTGAATTAGATTTAATTATCATTTGAATGAGTCTTTGCACTTTATAATTACCCTGTTTACCTGTAATTTCAGTCAGTGTTAAGCCCTAATTACATTTTATTTTATTTATTATGTGAAATAAACTGAAATCTCGACGTGTGGAGAACCACCACAAACAGTTAGATGACATAACAATCTCATCTATTGCAAACATGTAGGTGTCATTCCTCTCAATAATCCTGTGAAGCAGCAAGCGCGTCACATACCCGAGGTCTTTCAGAGAGGATTGACGCTCCCCCTGACCCCCCAACCCCAAGTGGAGGATCTCAGGATCTTATTTCAAGTAATGTTAAAAGTGAGAGTGTAAACTTTGGGATAGTAATGTAGCCTTGTATTAGACCACGATGTAAAGATATGGATAGAATTTGATCTTTTAATCTATACAGGCCTGTTTCTGTGACTCCCATATGTCAGCACGGGCCTGGATTCCTGCATGTGTTCCTCCCTCGGTGTGTGTGTGTCCAGCCACAGCAACAGACAGCCTAATATTACGAGAACAGGCTGAGAGGAAGGAGGAGCCCCCCAACACGTCCGCGTGGTGAAAGCACCTCTTCAGCATACGGCAGCTGTTCACATTTCCTGCGTATTGGATGTCGAGTGGTGGCCATCGCTCATTTGCTGAGTGCATTATTAACAGATGGACTTCCCGCTCCGCGCTAATATTGGGAAATGGGAGAAATGCAGAGAGTATTGTGGACACACGCATACACACACACACTGCATCTCTGGAGCAGCTGCTGCCGCTGCTCAAGAGATGTGTGGGTGTGTAGATATTTATTGCTCAGTGTACCCTCTGCTTGTGTGCTTCTGTGTGTCTCCATGTCTGTGTGGCATGACATTTGACTATATGTCAGTCTTTTGTGCATGAGGGTATGTGGTTTGTGTGTGTGTATGTGTGTTTGTGTGTTTGTGTGTGTGTATCAGTCATGCTGCTTGTGTGGGCCAACTATGTGGCAGAAGAATTCCCCTTTGACCTCATCCCTGTTTCATTGATTCACATGGAGTGATTTGATTACTAGTAAATGCGTGACTGTCAGCACTGTACATTCAGCTGCATGGAAGCAGTTGGATGACACTGTTTGTACAGTCATATTGGATTTCACTGAGATAAAGGCTTGTTTCATTAATTTCAAGCCAATGACTAATGCAAAACAATAGTGACTTCAGTTAGAAAGTCGGCCAGTGTATGGTTTTCCACAGGAAATGCATTTCACTGGAAGTAGTAAATTTTATATTCTGGGCAGAAGTCAAGAGTGCTGTGTTTGGAGTTGTTTTGTTGGCACGTGGACGGACTTATCACTGATTAACTGATTTTGAATTCCTCTCGTACTTAATGGACTCATTTAATTATAACTTTACTTCCCTTCCTCTGGTAATCTGTATGTATCGTACACGAAATGTACTCATGCGTGATGATAGTTTAGAGTTTCTTCCTCTCTCCTCAACTTAAAAAAAAGGAGGAAAGAAGGAAGGAAGGAAGGAAGGGAAGAAAGGAAAAAAGGAAGGAAGGACGGAGGAAAGAAGGAAGGAAGGGAGGAAGAAGGAAAGAAAGGAGGAAGGAAGGAAGGAAAGGAGGAAGGAAGGGAGGGAGGAAAGGAAAAAAGGAAGGAAGGACAGAGGAAAGAAGGAAAGAAAGGAGGAAGGAAGGAAGGAAGAAGGGAGGGAAGAAGGAGGAAGGAAGGGAGGAAAGAGAGAGAGAAGGAGGGAGGAAGGACAGACAACGGAAGGAAGGAAAGAAGGGAGGAAAGGAAGGAAGGAAGGAAAGTAGGGAGGAAAAGAAAGGAAAAAAGGAAGGGAGGAAGGAAGGACAGAAGGAAGGAAGAAAGGGGGATGGAGGAAGGAAATAAGGAAGGAAAGAAAGAGAGATATATAATCCAAAGAAACCATCACAAGACTGATTGACAGATGATCTACTGCATGTTTATATACTAGTGAGCACTTTACACTGAAGAGAGGGTCAAATTTAATAAAAAAAAAAAAAAAGAAGATTGCACCTTTAAAAAAAACATTAAATTGACAACAGATGCACTGACAGTGACTTCTTTGCTTACTTACAGCAATAAACTTCCAGTGTTTTCTGCTTAATGCCTGATTACCAGCACCATAAACACTCTGGTGCTTGGCTCAGGATGCCGTCATGCCTTCAAGCAGCAGCTGACTCGAACTCCGTCTGCACTGAAATACAGAGTATAGTGGATAGTAGTACTGCAGCGAAATGCCATTTATTGTCTGTACGGTATGTAAATCGAGTCTGATGCGGACTTGATGCTCACTCTGATGGATTACACAGATCAGATAAGTTCCAAAACTCTACTAATAGATTTCCATACTTTTATGGGAATGAATGAAAACCAATGGGAAAATAGGAATATTAGATAAAAGCCTAAAAAAAAACAGGCAAATGGTAAATTATGGTATTAAATGGACTTCAAAACCAGGTCTTTTCCGAGAGTCTATAAGTTTTCCTATACAAACAGTTGAAGTCCATGATTGAAATTCTCCAAGTGTATCCAAGTGTCATTATCTCCTGCATCCGTCCTTTTGGCTTCCTGAAGCTTAACCTGGCATAAAGTCGCTGGCAGAGGAAGACTTATTACACCCTCTTCATCTCTAATGTTCTTATGTACATTCTCTAAGCCATTTGTCACCTGGGTATATAAACAAAACCAAGCACTTCCTCCATGTTGCCATTCCTAAACTTGGTACTCACTGAGAAGGACATAAACCAGGCTACTTCCTGTGTACCGTATGCAACTTCGATGGCACAGGAACTACACAGAGGCCAGGTTTATCTGAAGTGTCTCCTGCCATCCGATGACGCATTTGTTAACTCAGCCAACCATCAAGAGTGCTGGACAGCGGAACAGCACACTAAGAGCAAAACACTTTCCGCTTCTTCCTTTAAAACAAACAGCTGCAGTAGGAGGAGAAGAAGAAGAGGAGATTGAGATTATGTTTTGATAAAGGCTGTGTAATACTATGATGCCAGCCTCTGGGGCAAAATATACAGTTTGGAGGGGTTGAACTTTTAGTCAGGGGTTAATCTTGGAGAACAAATAGGGGAGAGTGGGGTAAAGTGAGACATTTTTTTTTACATTTGCTCCCCTCTAAGTGAGCTAAAACGATATATGAGTAAAATTTACACATTTCCCATTAATTCAGGGTGTTTCCTAGCGATGGAAATTATCAGAATGTATTCAGGATGAAGGGCAGAGAAAATATGATTCTTTTTAAAAAAAGTGGTCTTGTGTCTCACTTTACCCCACCACCACCATTTTAGCGGCTTAGCAATTAAGACTAATCTTAGGCCAAGTCCACACATACCAAAACCATCTTTTCCCCCTCCGTTTTCCCTGGCATACAAACAGGTCCATCTCAACACGACTCAACACGCTACTTCATATTCCAGGCCTATAGGCGGCGCTGTTTCAGTTTCAGGAATTCACCAAAACCGGAGAAGAAGAGGCGGAGCATGCGCATAAAGCTTGAGCGCTGTTTACAAATCGGCAGTAGAAGAAACCAAACTCAAGGAGAAGAAGAACACGACGATGGCTCACGGGATATAAGAGGTGGAAGGCTAAGCTCGAGGGGTGTGGCGATGACATCATCGAAACGCAGGTATGCGTCTTCACCATCCAAACGAACACTCAAGGGCTGTGTTTGCGAATGTTTTCACCCTGGGACCAGGTTTCAGAAAGCTTCGTTTTCACCCTGGGACCAGGTTTCAGAAAGCTTCGTTTTTAGGCGTTTACAGTATTCGTTTGGACGATCGGCCAAAACGATGCAAAACATCTGCGTTTAAACCAAAAAGTGTCTCCGTGTGGATGGCCCCTTAAGCTAGCATCATCACATGGTTTTATATGTTGGTAGTTCATCAACCTGTATGACATAAGTTTTTCTACCTGAATCAATTTGCTTTGGCACAACAGTTGATTAAGTTGACAGCAAGAAAATTTACTTTTACATGCAACAAATATATTTTTGCGAAAAAACATGCTTACCACAGCACAATGAGGTCCTCTCCTTCATGGCCAATGGGAAATGGGAGGGGCTTGAAAACACAACGGTCACATGACCACAAATGTGTTCCGTTGCCTAGATACAAGGGGTGTCTCACATTACCCGATGTCTCACATTACCCCGTTCTCCCCTAGTCCGAATTGACAACCTGTAATAAAATGACCTATAGGGAGCAAAATTAAACACTTGGGTAGGCTGTTAAAAAAAGTAAAGAAATATGTCGACTGCATATTTGCCTGATCTGCATATTTCTGGAGTATGTATGGTTTTGATTTGGAAATTATAAATGAATGTGGTTTGTCTTATTTCTGGCTCTGTGGTGACATAAATACAAAAAATACAAAATCTTGAGAGACTGAATTAGAAAAGCTTGAAAATATAAATTACAAATGACTTTTATCAGGGATTAATCTCATAATCAGAATTGACAACCTGTTATAATATGACCTATAGTGAGCTACAAAGATGACCTCTATGTGTTGCTATTGAAATTAAACACTGGAGAAGGCTGTTTAACCCTCCTGTTGTTCTCAGGTCAAGGAAGGACAGAAGGAAGGAGGAAAAGAGGAAGGAAGTAAGGAGAGAAGGAAGGACGAAAAGAGGAAGGAATTTAGGAGAGAAGGAAGGAAGGAAGGAAAGGAGTAAGGAGGGAGGAAGGAAAGGAGGAAGAAGGGAGGAAGGAAGGAAGGAAAGAAGGAAGGGAAGAGGAGGGAGCAAAGAAAGATGGGAGGAGGGGAAGAAGGAAGGAAAAATGAAAGAAAGAGGAAGGATGGAAGGAAAGAAGAAGAACAGTCAAAAGAGGTGGGGTCAATTTGACCCGGGGAGGACGACAGGAGGGTTAAAAAAGTAAAGAAATATATAAAATGAACTTAATCTTAGCTTAATCTGCATAATTATGGAGTATGTATGGTTTTGAATGTGGTTTGTCTTATTTCTAGCTCTTTTAGAAAAGCTTGAAAATATAATAAAAATCACAAATGACTTTTATAATGATTTTTTTCCAATGTAAGGACCTTCACTGTCACCACCACAATCCCAAACATGACTAACATGTGACCTTTGTAATAACAGTATCCTTGCTTGGGGTCTAGTATCACATATGGTTTAATTGTCAGGAATGTAAAGTACTAGTTTATTGTTCCTTTGTGCTGAGGTTCAGATAATCATTTACCTTTGTTCTAGTCATTTATGTTGTACTTTGGTCCTGTGATCCCTTTTATTGTTACTGTATAATATGGTTTATATAATTTTAACATTGAATAAATCTATATGTTAATCTGACTTTGCTGCTTTGAACTATTTAAACTTACATGATGTTTCTTTCTTTACATTGTAAAGGGGGGACAGAACCTTCTCCGCTGCAGAGACTGTACAGACCCCCCATACCTTCAAAACTGGCTTTAAACCCTTTATAGGACACTCATTGAAAGGAAGAGAGGAAGGAAGGGAGGAAGGGAGGAAGGCAGAAGGAAGGAAGGAAGGAAGGTAGGGGGAGGAAAGAAAGAGAGAAGGAGGGAGGGAGGAAGGAAAGAAAGAAGGAAGGAAGGAAGAAGAAAGGGGGATGAAAGAAGGAAGGGAGGAGAGAAGGAGGGAGGGAGGAAGAACAGATGGAAGGAAGGAAAGGAAGGAAGGAAGGAAAGAAGGAAGGGAGGAGAGGAGGGAGGGAGGAAGGATAGATGGAAGGAAGGAAAGGAAGGAAGGACGGAGGAAATAAGGAACGAGGGAGGGAGAAAGGAAAAGAGGAAGGGAAGAAAGAAGGCAGGGAGGAAGGAAAGGAAGGAAGGACGGAGGAAATAAGGAACGAGGGAGGGAGAAAGGAAAAGAGGAAGGGAAGAAAGAAGGCAGGGAGGAAGGAAAGGAAGGAAGGACGGAGGAAATAAGGAACGAGGGAGGGAGAAAGGAAAAGAGGAAGGGAAGAAAGAAGGCAGGGAGGAAGGAAAGGAAGGAAGGAAGGAAGGATATTTTGGGATATTAACAGAAGTTACCAAATATAATTATTTGCCCAATAAAGGGTTAACCTGTAAACTGTTTTTTATCCTCTTCCCATTTTATGTCTTTTTAACCTTCTACATCAGGGGTGTCAAACATGCGGCCCGTGGGCCAGATACGGCCCACTGAGGGGTGCGATCCGGCCCACTTGCCATCCAGTGCTCTTTTCCTTCCTTCCATCTGTCCTTCTTACCTTCCTTTTTTCCTTTCTTCATTCCTTTCTTCCTTCTGTCCTTCCTTCCATTTGTCCTTCCTTACTTTCTTCCTTCCATCTGCCCTTCCTTCCTTCCTTTTTTCCTTCCTTCCTTACGTTCTTCCTTTTTTCCTTTCTTCGTTCCTTCTTTCCTTCCTTACTTTCTTCCTTCTGTCCTTCCTACCTTCCTTTTATCCTTTCTTTATTCCTTCTTTCCTTTCTTCCGTCTGTCCTTCCTTCCATCTGTCCTTCCTTACTTTCTTCCTTCTGTCCTTCCTTCCTTCTGTCTGTCCGTCCTTCACTATCTATCTTTCCTACCTTTCTTCCCTCCTTCCTTTTGCCTGTCTTTCCTTCCTTCCTTCCTTCTTTCCTTCCATCTTTTTAATGATCCAGCCCACATCAGATCAAATTGGTCTGTATGTGGCCCTTGAATGAAAATGAGTTTGACACCTCTGCTCTACATTGTTTGTTCTTTTCATTTTATATCTTCTTTTTCACTTTGTTCCATATTTTTATGTTCACTGTAAGTGTCTTTGAGCACTTGTAAAAGAATGTTATAAATAAAATGTACTATTATTATTATTATTATTAATCTAAGGAGCTATTTCACAGGAAGTTTGGAGTCATTTTATATCTTTGGAGGAGTGTAAAAAAAATAGTCCATGTTGAAAATGATTCACTCTGTCACCCAATGAAATTAACAGGATAAAGGTGAGATCTTGACCTGAAGGTTTATAGCTCAATAAACCAATAAGACACACAATGTGCACAGAAAGCCATAAGTTTGTCCCTCACTGTCAAAAAAACCTCTCTGTGAATCATTTTTGAGCTTTGATTGCCATATTGTATCTACATGCCAAAACAGTTATATAACCAGGTAAGTGCAGTGTTTTATGTTTTATCACTCCCTGCGATCTACATAAACAGCCTTTTCAGGAGACCTAATATGCCTCATGGCCCCGTTGGCATGGCTACAGCGGTGCCAGAGTAATAACTAACTGAGTGAAGGCCTGGGGCCCGGCGCTGGCAGAGTTGTGGTTAGTGAGCCTGGAGTCTCAGTGCCAGCGGTCCTCTTGCTGTCCTGAGAAGCTGCCAAATCATAACCCTCCTTCAACAAATGGAGCATGACATGGGAATCCATCTCTGTGAGCGTGGTGGCGCCTGGGACTGACTCCGACGGGGCCTGGCCTGTCTCCGTCCTCACTTTGTGTCTACAGCTCATACACGGCTGTCAGCTGGACACTCACCACGCGGCTTGTCAGGGCCAAACACAGCAGTCAGGATGAGGAATCTATTGTGTCTGTATTTGTTATGTGAACGGCATCCAGTGAATCCCTGCACAGCTGGTAGCCATGATGGATTTGGTCTGTCATTCTGATAGATGCATTGACTGTCTAAGCACATTTTTTCTTTCTACCGTCTCCTAGATATTTGCAGTGTACTACAATATGAGACCAAATTACTTTCAGCATTTAAGTGCACATATAAAAAAAATGCTAATAAACTGAAAAAGAAAGAAAATGCATTTGAGGAAATATTTTATGCATCAAAACTGGTGAGAGTTTTAACTTTAAGGATAAATCAAGGAAAGGTAAAGAATCTATAAAATGGTTTAACCCTCCTGTCGTCCTCCCGGGTCAAATTGACCCCATCTCTTTTGACTGTTCCTTCTTTCCTTCCTTCCTCCCTCTTTCTTCCATCCTTCCTTCCTTCCTCCTTTCCTCCCTCCCTACTCCTTTCTTTCTTTCCTTCCTTCCTCCCTTCCTTCTCTCCTAAATTCCTTCCTCTTTTGTCCTTACTCCTTTCCTTCATTCCTTCCTTCCTTCCTCTTTACTCCTTTCCTTCCTTCCTTCCTTCTCTCCTTCCTTCCTCTTTTCCTCCTTTCCTTCCTCACCTCCTTTCCTTCCTCCCTCCTTTCCTCCCTCCCTCCTTACTCCTTTCCTTCCGTCCTTCCATACCGTCTTTCCTTCCTCCCTTCCTTCTCTCCTAAATTCCTTCCTCTTTTAGACCTTGCTCCTTTCTTTCCTTTCTTTCCTTCCTTCCTTCCTCTTTACTCCTTTCCTTCCTTCCTTCCTTCCTCCCTCTTTACTCCTTTCCTTCCTCTTTTCCTTCCTCCCTCCCTTCCTTCCTCCCTTCTCTCCTCCCTCCCTCCTTACTCCTTTCTTTCCTTCCTTCCTCCCTTCCTTCCTTCTATCCTTCGTCCTTTCCTTCCTTCCTCCTTTCCTTCCTTCTTCCCTTCCTTCCTCCCTTCTTTCCTCCCTCCCTCCTTACTCCTTTCTTTCCTTCCTTTCTTCCTCCCTTACTTCCACCCTTCCTTCTCTCCTTACTTCCTTCCTCTTTTCCTCCTTCCTGAGGACAACAGGAGGGTTAAGAGCTTCAAATGAGACACTCGACACAGTTGTGTGATCTGAACTGCAGGGGGAGACAATTCAGTTCAGTCAATCCAGAGAGAGACAGCCAAGACAGCAAAAAAAAGCTTGGCCTCCACAGATTTTAAACTCTGAGCAGGGAACAATAAAGACAATTTGTTCTGGGGATGTAGCGGACTGACAGAGGATCAGAAACTCACTGTCATATGGTGGAAGCAAATTATATATGGCCTTATAAGCAACTGAGATGATTAAATGAAGTAATCCCCTCCTGTAAAAGCTGAGAGACAAAATCGTTATGTAAAAATGAGGCTTCAGGATTCTGAGTTAAACCAAATTTAAGTGGGTATCTTTGTCCTGGGAGTCATGTAAAGGGTTTATCGCTATTATGTCATGCCTACAAACATATATGTGAATATATGCACGAGAAAAGGACATAATCCGCCGTGACTTGTTTGCAATGCATTTAAACCTCAACTATACTATATGTGCATAGGCTGATCTTCTTCTCCCAGCTGTTCCTATCCGGGGTCACCAAAGCAGATCAGCTGTTTCCATCTCTTCCTGTCCTCTGCATCCTCCTCTGTCCTGCCAACCACCTGCATGTCTTCGTTAACAATAGCCATAAATCTCCTCTCTTACCTCTTTTTCCTCTTTGCCTGGCAGCTCCGTCTTCAACATCCTTCTCCCAATATAACTATAGCATCTCTTCTCTCTGCAGATGTCCAGACCATTTCAATCTCACCTCTCTCACTTTGTCTCCAAACTGTCAAACCTGAGCCGTTCCTCTAATACACTCATTCCTAATCCTGTCCATCCTCGCCTATCCCATGGGTGCATAGGGTTATAATGGCAGTAAAATAGCAGTAGGAGCAGATAGTCTGGGACAGGCGGCACAAAATCTGAAAATTAGCTGTTTAAATGTACAAGTACTGTTATAAGTCATTCTGTTTTAGCAGCAGTTTAACAGTGGAAACAATCGTCTGCATGACTAAAGCAGAACAAAAACATGAGAGATGTGTAAAAATGGGACACTACCTCCATTGTAACCATAGACTGTATAAAAGAAATGGACGTAACATCCGTGACGTCACCCATTGGTTTGTGGACTGTTGCTCGGAAGCCAATAGTTTAGAATCTAGGCAGCGCCATCTTGAACATTTCAGGTGCATTCTGGGAAAAATAAAAACACGGATTCTACTTATATGGGCATGACGCGGGGCCATGGGTGGAGCGGGGAGGTTGCTATGGTTGCGAGGGCTGGATCTCGAGGACATTGGGCAATCAACCTGTCAATCAGGACGTAGCCACGCCCTAATGCATACCCTGTTTTATCGTCACATATAAAATCAGGGAGGCCAAAATGTCCCAAATGAACATCATACTGCATTGAAGAAGGCTTTAAACTAGCGATTGAGACCATAAACACATTTTGAAAACGTTTACTGAGGTTAGAAATCAAGTGAGAAGTTGGTGAATTCTCCATTGACTTGTATAGAGACGGTCGCCCCCTGGTGGCCTTTTGATAGAATGCAGCTCTAAGTTACTTCTGCGTTGGCCTCATTTCAGAGGACCAGAACTCCCCGCCTGGTTGTAACACGTCTGTTTAAACAGCACACAGATTGCACAGTTTGAAGAAGTGTGTGTGGGGGTGGGGGGGGGGGGGGGGGGGTGGGGGGGGGGTGGGGGTACTACTCTACTGTATACAGCGGAATAAATCCCTTGACATTAAAACCTGTCTTGTATGGGACAGGGGAGCCGACATTAATTATAGGGTTTTATAATCTTGCCAAAAGGCTAAATGGATAATTGATTGCTTTGGAACAAGGTGATTAATGAACAATTGGGTGTTTTTACAGTTCAGTTGATCGCCAGCTGTTACTGAAGGAGGAGCCGCCATGATGGACTTTCCAGGCAAAGAGACAGGTGTGTGCGCTCCACACCTGCTGATATTTTTCTTTATTCACCGCTGATAGTATTCCTCTTTAGGTGAGACTGTGAGCAAGAAGTGAAACATATGGGAGCAATAAGGAGAGCGTTGCATTGTGTTGCTTAGATAAGAAGCTTAACACAAATTAAAATGTATTTTCTGAGCACTAAATCATAGTTCAAGTAGCTTACAATTTATTTTGGAAAGGTTCAAACTAAGATCTTAAAGTATAACTGTTATTCTTAGAGGAATTTCACTGTCTGTTTTGACTGTTTCTTCCTTACTTCCTTCTTTCCTTCCCTCCTTCCTTCCTCCTTCCCTCCTTCTTTCCATCCCTCCTTCATTTCTTCTTTCCTCCCTCGCTCCTACCTTCCTTCCTTCCTCTCCTTCCCTCCATCCTTTCCTTCCTTCTTCCCCCCTTCCATCCTTCCTTCTCCCTCCTTTCCTTCATTCTTCCCCATTACCTTCCTTCTTTCCTCTATCCTTCTTTCCTCTATCCTCTTTTCCTTTCTCCCTCCCTCCTTCATTTCTTCTTTCCTCCCTTGCTCCTACCTTCCTTCCTTCTTTCCTGTCCTTCCTTCTTCCTCCCTCCCTACCTTCCTTCCTTCTTTCCTGTCCTTCCTCCCTTCCTATTTTCCTATCTCCCTCCCTCCTTCATTTCTTCTTTCCTCCCTTGCTCCTACCTTCCTTCCTTTCCTTCCTTCCCTCCCTCCTTTCCTTCCTATTTCCTCCCTTCCATCCTTACTTCCTTCCCTCCCTCCTTTCCTTCCTTCTTCCTCCCTCCCTTCCTTCCTTGACTTGAGGACAACAGGAGGCTTAACACAAATTAAAATGTATTTTCTGAGCACTAAATCATACGTAGTTCAAGTAGCTTACAATTTATTTTGGAAAGGTTGAAACTAAGATCTTAAAGTAACTGTTATTCTTAGAGGAATGTCACTGTGTTTTCCCACAGGCTGTGAATAATGTAATGTGGTTTTAAAAACGGGGAGCCCACATTGTATTTCATCTGTGACACTGTATATGATATGAAGATCCATCTATAATTTGATTTGATGTAATTACCTCAAAACCATTTTGAAGGTGTATCATTCGGAGCTCTCATTTCCTCAAACCAGTTTGTCATGCTGCTATAAGCTTCACTCTGATACTCAAAGTATTTATGGCTACATATAAATTAAGATGTATTCCCAAGGGATGCAGCAAGATTCTGCTTTTGATGCTGTCTTCCAAAACCAAAATTTAATGGTTTTCATTTGGACATGAAAGAGTTTTATTGCAGTATATATATGCTCAGAAACTGGCTTTCTATTTAGACCTAACACAAGGTCCATGATGAGCCCAGCAATACCAATCCCATCTAAAACCAGCTTCCATCCCACCTTAAAGCGCCCCGAACGCCCAGCAGGCAAAACCTTGAGTTCCTTGCTGATCTGGTGGGTTTCATACCAAGTCCTGCAGCTCCAGGCTGATTGGTTTGTCTCTCCTGGGCGGTTCTCGAGGAGTGTGACTGTGGCGAATCCTGCCGTGTCCTCTCGCAGCTCATACCGAACAGCCAAATAGAGGGATTTCTCTTCTGAGCATTATGGAGGCTTCAATGAACTAATTTGGCTCCCTTGCAGAGAGATTAGCAGGGGAGGTGAGGAGCAGTTAGAGAGGGAGGAACAATAAGAGAAAGATGGAGTAGAAGAGACAACAAAAGAGATGCTGAGGTTGGGTAGAGAAAGATAATCGAATTGGGCAAATGAAGACTTTTTCGTATCAACATAGGGATGACAGGTGGACTAATTCATCAACTACATATTTCTGCAAGCTGTATCAGCATCGACATTTAGATTTCTAGTGCACATCATGCCCACATCCACCAAAATCAAATATTCTATGTATGTATCCACTGTCTGTGTCCATATCTTATGAGTCAGGTGTGTATAGTTAACCCCTTCCATACTATTCAGTGCAAAATTTGACCAATATTTTACATTTGAGAGCTGTAAAAACATCATATATATATTTATTTGAGCCAGACTTTTCCTCATGAGACCCACAGTTTACAAAAATGGGAATAAAATGCATCTTTTTTAACATTTTGTGCAGCTGATATACATTTTTATATATGCAAATTTGAGTTTATTAAAAACATTAAATAATTTGCATTAACCCTCCTGTTGTCCTTGAGTCAGGAAGTGGGAAAGAAGGACGGGAGGGGAGGAGGAAGGAAGGAGGGGAGGAAGTAAGGAAGGAAGGAAAGGGGGGGGGAAAGGAGGAAGGAAGGAAGGGAGGAAAGGAAAGAAGGAAGGGAGGAAGAAAAGGAAGGAAGGAAGAATGGATGGGAGGAGGCAAGGAGGAAGGAAAGGAGGGAGAAAGGATGGAAGGATGGAAGGAGGGAAGGAAGAAAGGAAGGAAAGGAGAGAGGAAGAAAGGGAGGAAAGGAAAGAAGGAAGGATGGAAGGAGGAGGGAGCAAAGAAAGAGGGAAGAAGGAAGGAAGGAACAGTCAAAACAGATGGGGTCAATTTGACCCGGGAGGACGACAAAAAGGTCAACAGAGAGAGGAAGGAAGATTAAAGGGACAGAAAGCTGAGAAAGATGGTGAGACAAACCAAAGAAAGAAATGATAAACTACCAGAGAAGAAGAAGACTTGAGTGATGCCCTAGCAGTTTTGTTCCTGTTAGGACCTCTAGTGTTTAAGTTTAAGCCAGTGAGGCAGGAGGTTTACATGTCTGAGCATTGTACTCAACCAAAACCAAAAAGGAAGACTTGGGTGTACAAGGTCTTCACACCCAAATAGGTTAGATTGTTCCTTTTATTCAATGTTCTTCATGAAGCTTGAGCACAGTAGAGGAAAAATACTCAGACATTTTGGCTTTGCCTTCTTTAGTGTGAAAAGAGAAAGGAAACTAAGTAAGTGACTGATTTGGAGAGTACAAATCCTTTTTTGTGCTTCTCAGTGAATACTTGGACAGGTACTATTTCTGACTTCTGGTATTTTATGAATTTAAACTCACTGCTGAATAAAAAAGGAAAAGTTATGAAAGGTACTATGACTCAGAAATCATTCCTATCATTTATTTTGTATGCCATTCATAAATAAGACGATACTAGGCTGAACCTTTTATGAGAAACAATGTTGGTATTGTTGCAGTGACTGGTTTACAATAAGAGTCAGTAATATTGATTTATAACTGAATGCACCTTTAACCCTCCTGTTGTCCTCGAGGGAAGGAGGGGAGGGAGGGAGGAACAAGGAAGGGAGGAAGGAAAGAAAGAATGGAAGGAAGGAAGAAAGAAAGGGAAGGAAGGAAAGGAAAGATGGAAGGGAGGGAGGAACAAGGGAGGAAAGGAGGAAGGAAGGAAGAAAGGAAGAAAGGAGGGAAGGAAGGAAGGAAAGAAAGAGAAGGAAGGAAGGAAAGATGGAAGGATGGAGGAAAGGAAAGAAGGACGGAGGAAAGAAAGGAAGGAAGGAAGGAGGGAGGGAGGAACAAGGAAAGGAGGAAGGAAGGGAGGAAGGAAAGGAGGGAGTAAGGAAGGTAGGAAGGAAGGAAGGAAGGAAGGAAGGAAGGAATGAAGGAAGGGAGGAAGGAAAGGAGGGAGGAAGGAAAGGAGGGAAGGAAAGGAGGAAGGAAGGAAGGAAGGAAGGAAGGAACAAGGAAAGGAGGAAGGAAAGGAGGGAAGGAAGGAAGGAAGAAGGAAAGAAAGAGAGAAGGATGGAAGGATGGAGGAAAGGAAAGAAGGAAGGAAAGAAGGACGGAGGAAAGAAGGGAAGGAAGGAAAGAAAGAAAGAAAGAAAGAAAGAAAGAAAGAAAGAAAGAAAGAAAGAAAGAAAGAAAGAAAGAAAGAAAGAAAGAAAGAGAAGGAAGGAAGGAAGGAAGGAAGAGTCAAAACAGACAGGGTCAACTTGACCCGGGAGGACGACAGGAAAGTTAAAGGAACCAGACTCTCTTTAAAATGATGTTTTGTGTTTGTTTTTTTTAAATCAGGTGTAAAAATGCCCCATAAATCCATCATCTACATCTCATATCTTAAAATCTTTTCTTCTCCTGGTATGACACGTGTCTTTCTGTCCAACACTGCAGCATCATCAGGGTCCCACATACAGTTTAGCTCTCGTCTCTCCGTGTTTTCACAGCAGTGAGCTGTTAATGAAAGCGGAGGCCACTGGCCGTGCCTGGCAATGAGAATAAGACCCCCGTACTGTAGGGGGGGGGGCAGACTGGTGGGGAGAACAAGAGGAGGAAGTGGGGAGGTAGAGCTCATGGTGTGTGTCTGTGTGTATATGTTTGTGTGTGAGATGCAGCAGAGCTCAGAGGGAGGGAGTATTACCCATTTCCATGCTAATACCTCATCCCTTTTACATTTGGTATCACTTGTGGTGTTTTGGTGATAAAGGAATGTCGTATCAGATCAGCAGAGTATTACTTCTCCACTATACGTCACATTACCATGAAGCCGAGAACACATCTGTATTTTTACAAAAATTTGACCAATAATTTACATTTGAGAGCTGTAAAAACATCATATACACATTTCTTTGAGCCGGACTCTTCCTCATGGGACCCACAGTTTACAAAAATGGGAATAAAATGCATCTTTTTAAAAAATGTTGTGCCGCATTAACCATCCTGTTGTCCTTGTGTCAGGAAGGGGGGAAGAAGGAAGGAAAGGAGGGGAGGAAGGAAGGAAGGAAGGAAGGAAGGAAGGAGGGGAGGAAGGAAGGAAGGAAGGAAGAAGGGAAGGAAGGAAGGAAGGAAGGAAGGAGGGGAGGAAGGAAGGAAGGAAAGGAGGGAGGAAGGAAGGGAGGAAAGGAAAGAAGGAAGGAAGGAAGGAAGAATGGACGGGAGGAGGGGAGGAGGCAAGGAGAGAGGAAAGGAGAGAGGAAGGAGGGAAGGAGGAAAGGAAGGAAAAGAGGGAGGAAGAAAGGGAGGAAAGGAAAGAAGGAAGGAAGGAAGGAAGGAGGGTAGGAAGGAGGGGAGGAAGGAAGGAAGGAAGGAAGGAGGGGAGGAAGGAAGGAAGGAAGGAAGGAAGGAGGGGAGGAAGGAAGGAAGGAAAGGAGGTGGGGCGAAGGAAGGAAGGAAAGGAGGGAGGAAGGAAGGGAGGAAAGGAAAGAAGGAAGGAAGGAAGGAAGAATGGACGGGAGGAGGCAAGGAGAGAGGAAAGGAGAGAGGAAGGAGGGAAGGAGGAAAGGAAGGAAAGGAGGGAGGAAGAAAGGGAGGAAAGGAAAGAAGGAAGGAAGGAAGGAAGAATGGACGGGAGGAGGCAAGGAGAGAGGAAAGGAGAGAGGAAGGAGGGAAGGAGGAAAGGAAGGAAAGGAGGGAGGAAGGAAGGGAGGAAAGGAAAGAAGGAAGGAAGGAAGGAAGAATGGACGGGAGGAGGCAAGGAGAGAGGAAAGGAGAGAGGACGGAGGGAAGGAGGAAAGGAAGGAAAGGAGGGAGGAAGAAAGGGAGGAAAGGAAAGAAGGAAGGAAGGAAGGAAGGAAGGAAGGAGGGTAGGAAAGAAGGAACAGTAAAAACAGATGGGGTCAATTTCTCACAACCAAGGTTAAAACGAGAAGTACTCAATCTCTACTCTAAGAATGAGACAAACATGTTACCAGTCATCAGTCTACGGTTTTGGCATCCAAGTCCCAAACCGGTTTGTGATGCTTGTAGGTCGGCCTAATTTAAAACACCTCAATGAGAAGACAGTGGCAGCACTAGATATCTGGAGATGTGCTTCACAGTCTGTAAACCAGGGGGTGTCAAACATGTGGCCCGTGTGCCAGAACCGGCCCGCTGAGGAGTATAATCCGGCCCACTTTCCTTCCTGTGTTCTTTTCCTTCCTTCCTTCTCTCCATGCTTCCTTCCTTCCTTCCTCCTTCCTTCCCTCTTTCCTCCCCCCCCTCCTTCCTTCCATCTTTCCTTCGTCCCTTTCTTCCTTCATTCTGTCCTTCCTTCTATCTGTCCGTCCTTCCTTTCTTACTTCCTCCCTTCATTCTGTCTGTCCTTTCTTCCTTCCTTCCTTCTTTCGTTCATCCCTTTCTTCCATTTTTCCTTCCTGTCTTCTTTTCATTCCTTCCTTCCATCTTTTTAATGGTCCGGCCCACATGAGATCATATTGGGCTGTATGTGGCCCTTGATTGAAAATGAGTTTGACACCCCTGCTGTAAACAGACTCACAGCTGTATTAACAACAGCAAAATGTCAAAGAACAATCGCCACAATCACTGAATCTACTCATGGAGATGTATTCACATGGAGCTTTTGCATAGGTTTCATCTTCCAGCATGAACTTTTAAAGCATTACCACCTTTAACTAACAGCAGCATACCTAGACAAATAGTGTCCAAATGGAGGAAGCTGTCATGTTAGGTGCGTCACACCATTTAATTCTATACAACCGTGCTGTGTTTGGTCACCGTGGTACCAGTCTCAACTAATTCACAATGACGCCCATTTTACCACGCTGCCACTTTTATGGTCTGACCACGTACTCAGGCCTATCTTGAGCTCAGCCCATATAGCTTATTCTGAGACAACTCTGTGGATTTTAACTAGATTTTCTACTAGCTCCATGCTATGGGAGCACGAGATATCAAGCTGCTACACAGACAGTACTTTTTAAAACTATAGATTCATTTTTAAGTTAGTTTTGGTCTTGTCATGAGATTTGCTGATGATGAAATGATTCTGTGCTTAAGATTAAAGGTTGTAAACCAGAGTGAGGGGGCAGCTAGTGAAAGAGTAGCATCTTCCCCTCCATCTTTATAACCCTAGATGCACCTTTGACCCCCAACTGCTCCACTGTACTGTAGCTGCTCGGTTGCCAGCAGATCAGTGACTGTGGTTTACTCAGTTAAATGAAAGTATAAAAATAGGCTCATAAAAAATAAACAATAGTGTGGTAAAGTCTCTGAAACTTCTTCAAAAGCTTTTTTTTTTTTTTTTTTTTTTTGAGGCACACACCCATATTACTACACACACGCATACAGAAACTCAGGGAGTCCCAACATCTTCCCTTCTCCCTTCTGCTACCGCTGCACTGACTCACTCTTTCCCATCGCCCTGTGAAGGTCCACAGTTGGAGAAAACAATCTAACATGTGCGGACCGTGACCCGCAATGGCAAGTGTAGAGTAAGAAAGCAGATGTTGCTGCTGCTGCTGCTGCTGCTACTGGACAGAGAACCATCAACGCTGCGGACACAGTGATGTTAGACCACTATTATGCAGTGTAATAGTCCCTTAAGGAGACGGGGTCATGATTTTTCAACAGCAAGTGGGACATCTGCATCAGCTGAAAATCACTGTGTGTGGAAATAAAAGCTATATGGATGAATAAAGAAAGGATGAGATGTCTTTCAGTGATGAAGACATTACATTACAGGCAAAATAGAAGAGACCAAAAACTTTTTACTTATCATTATATTGTCACATAGCACCCTCTAGTGGGCAAATTCGATATATATATATATATATATATTTAAAAAATCAGCATTTAAGAGCCTGAGCAATTTATACTGAGGTTATTATCCGTAATTGAAATCAGAAAATGAAATATCAGACGATTGCATATCTATTAATGCCACATCATTACAGTTTAACAGCCTGTTGAAATTAATTTTGCCATCACCTTCTCACAGCAAGGGAGCCCAGTTTTTTTGGTATCCCCCCCCAATCC
This sequence comes from Scomber colias, assembly GCA_021039105.1. Classification (NCBI taxonomy): domain Eukaryota; kingdom Metazoa; phylum Chordata; class Actinopteri; order Scombriformes; family Scombridae; genus Scomber; species Scomber colias. The sequence continues at coordinate 139,214 of JAJDFG010000506.1, forward strand.
TGTCTGATGTCTTAACTCCAGATATATTCCATAATAAACAAGTGTGCGTGAGTTAATGAAAGACAGATTGCTCTGCTGAAGACATTAAATAGGAGGGGAAATGATAGAATCTGTACCCATGTATTTTCGCGGCCCCAGAGGAAAACACTTTATGGTGATTCCTTTCGCAGACTGTGAGCTGGAGGCTCCATTATCACCTTCCTGGATTAAGCTGTGACTGCTGACAGGCACACAGGGTGTATAAATGTCAGAGCGCTGGGCTGCTCCGTGGGTCACATTGAGGTTTTTGCACAAATACTGAATGAAAAGTGACAGATTTATGAGCAAGAGGCCCCAAAAGCTGAACTTGATTTGGTAATCAAGTTGCCATGTTTCAATTTGTGGTGTTGATCAGTAAAGATGATGTAGTATTTATTTATTTTTTTGGTATGGACTACTTTTTCTTGACACTTTATGATTAAAAGGATATCCACGTTTTTCTCGTCATCTGATGAACATCAGACCAAATAGACACTTAGTTTTTAAAACTGAATAAAATCAGTTAACCCTCCTGTTGTCCTTGAGTCAAGGAAGGAAGGAAGGAAGGAAGGAAAGATGGAAGGATGGAAGGAAAAGGAGGAAAGAGGAAAAGAAAGGAGGAAGGAATGATGGAAGGGAGGAAAGGAAGGAAGGAAGGAAGGAAAGATGGAAGGATGGAAGGAAAGGAGGAAAGAAGGAAAGAAAGGAGGAAGGAATGATGGAAGGGAGGAAGGAAGGAAGGAAAGAAGGATGGAAGGACTGATGAAAGAATGAAGGAAAGGAGGAGGGAAGGAAGGGAGGAAGGAAGCAAGGAAGGAAGGAAAGCTGGAAGGAGGAAAGGATGAAAGGGAGTAAGAAGGAAGGAAGGATGGATGGGAGGAGGGAAGAGGGAAGGGAGGAAGGAAAGGAAGGAAGGAAGGACAGAGGAAGGAACAGTCAAAACAGACGGGGTCAATTTGACCTGGGAGGACGACAGGAAGGTTAATATCATGTGTCAGTTGAGTTTAAAGCTCCTAGGTGTAACTGTAACAACGTTTAGTCTTCAATTTCATGTTTCCTTGTCGTTGTATGTAACTACGGTGACTGTGTGTTGGGCTGAGTGCTGCCAAACAGTCTGAGAGCCGAGCAGCAGGACTGGATCTGAACACATTCAGCTGCTGCTTCCACTCTGCAGCCGGTGCAGAAAAGGTGTAAAGTTGTGATGATGTCGTGAACACAACTTACAGTCATATTTTTAAACATATAGCGGACATGAACCTCACATCATGATCTTAACCTTTAATCTCTTCCTCTCTAGGCCTCTGGCTGCAGGGTCCTGCTTGAATATGACATACCCAACATGAATATAGTATATCTCTGTAACTACAAGCTCTATATCAGAGGTGTCAAACTCATTTTCATTCAAGGCCCACATACAGACCAATTTCATCTCATGTGGGCCGGATCATTAAAAAGACTGAGGGAAAGAAGGAAGGAAGAAAGGGAGGAAGGACAGAAGGAAGAAAGGGAGGAAGGATAGATGGAAGGAAGGAAAAGAACACAGGAAGGAAAGTGGGCCAGATTGCACCCCTCGGCGGGCCGGTTCTGGCCCACGGGTCTCATGTTTGACACCCCTGGTCTATATGAATAAAACTGGTATCATAATAAAGGTAACACTTGTGAGATACATGTAGAGGTGAAAGCATCAGTATATATGTTACTGGATCAGACTAAATGAAGATTGAACACAGCAGAAATTAAAGATTTAATTTTCGCCTGACAAAAATTTACAGCTTCTGAATTATGCTGCTGTAGCCAATAAACCTCTTGAAACTGTAGCATAACATCTGAACATTATCTGTGCCAAGTCTCATGCTAATAAAGTAAAGCACTGCAAAGTTAGAGAGATTTTAGTAAAGATATGTTTAGGTCAGGGGTGTCAAACATGCGGCCCGTGGGCCAGAACCAGCCCGCCGAGGAGTCCAGTCCGGCCCACTTTCCTTCCTGTCTTCTTTTCCTTCCATCTTTCCATCCACCCCTTTCTTCCTTCCATCTGTCTTTCACTCCTTCCTTTCTTCCATCTGTCCTTCCTCCCTTCAATCTTTCATTCCTTCCTTCCTTTCTTTCATCTTTCCTTACTGTCTTCTCTCCTCTTCCTTCCATCCATGCATCTTTCCTTCCTTCCTTCCTTCCTTCGATCCTCCCTTTCTTCCTTCCATCTTTTCATCCTGTCTTCTCTTCCTTCCTTCCATCTGTCCTTCCTTCGATCCTTCCTTCCTTCCTTCCTTCTTTTTAAATGGACCGGCCCACATGAGATCAAATTGGGCTGTATGTGGCCCTTGAATGAAGATGAGTTTGACACCCCTGGTTTAGGTGCTCAACTCTGCACTGCACACCTCTGCACATGCGTTATGTATTGGCGTCAACTGATCCAAGCAATATTTTCGCGAACCGATTGGTCAATATTTTCGTTCACACCTCTAATGAAAGTTCCCCAAACCCTCACCTTTGACTTTTATACTCTCACATGAACCAAACAATCACATATAATCAAACAGGACAGTGATGTATTCTGATTCTGATGCACCACTGTTTAACATTCATGTCTTAAATGTATTATGATATATGCTTCAAAGTTAGTTATAATGCTTTTATGAGATTATTTAGATTTGGGGGATCATGCAAAGTTTCAGTTGATACTTGTTACTAAAATAATTGTGTGTGTAATCCACAGTAGGTCATTCTTCTTCTTCTTCTTTTCTTCTTCTATTGGCATCTGTGGGCACTTTGTGTACCAGGAAAAAATAATAATAAGTAAATTGAGGAAAGTTACAGACTGCTCTCGGGGATTTTCTGTTCATAAAAATGTCTCTTGGTGCACACGTGTGATATAATTTGATTCTAAAATAACTTTAACCCTCCTGTTGTCCTCGAGTCAAGGAAGGAAGGGAGGAAGAAGGAAGGAAGGAAAGGAGGAGGAAAGGAAGGGAGAAGGAGGGAGGGAAACAAGGAAGAAGGGATGGAGGGAGAAAGGAAAAGAGGCAGGGAGGAAGGAAGGAAGAAGGAAGGAAAGGAGGGAAGAAGGACGGAAGGAAAGGAGGGAGGAAGGAAGGAAGGGAGGAAGAAGGAAGGAAAGAATGAAGGGAAGAAGGAGGGAAGGAATGAAGGAGGGAGGGAGGACGGAAGGACAGACAGAAGGATGGAAGGGAGGAAGAAGGAAGAGAGGGAAGGAGGGAAGGAAAGGAGGAGGAAGGAAGGAAGAGAGGAAGGAGGGAAGGAATGAAGGAGGGAGGGAGGACAGAAGGACAGACAAAAGGAAGGAAGGGAGGAAGAAAGAAGGAAAGAAGGAAGGGAGGAAGAAGGGAAGGAAAGGAAGGAGGAAGGGAAGGAAGGAAGGAAGGAAGGAAGGAAGGAAGGAAGGAAGAGAGGAAGGAGGGAAGGAATGAAGGAAGGGAGGGAGGACGGAAGGACAGACAGAAGGAAGGAAGGGAGGGAAGAAGGAAGGAAAGAAGGAAGGAAGCAAGAAAGGAAGGAATGAAGGAAGGAAGGGAGGAAGGAAGGAACAGTCAAAACAGACGGGGTCAATTTGACGAAGGTTAAAGGCTTTAAAAAAAGGAAAAAGGGAAACTTTTCAGCTGTAGACTTTCCTACTTTTTTCAGTATTAAAATAAAAAATAAAGGTACAATTAAGTTTGAATTATGAGACATATTCCTCTAATTTGTGCATTATTTCAAAGATAAATAACTTGTGTCCGTACAAAACATCAACACTGAACACTTGACAGCAGTAAACAGACAGTAAGATGACATTTTCACTTTTCCTAGATGCAAGATGGCCCGCTAACTTAAAAAAAAGCCTCAAGGCCTCAAGTCCCTATCCTCTGTAATTATTCTATACATAATTACTGTACAAAATATTGTTTAGCATGGCCGTGGCACAGAGGTCTTAAAAACAGGAATATGTTAACATGTCTGACCTCGAACACAAGGCCAAACATCTCAGTTTGAGTAGTTCCAGCGATGCCTGTGGTGTCTTAGAAGAAGAGGAAGCAACTAATTAATCTGATGCGAGGGGACAGAAACACTGATTTTGTACAGTTTAATTTTCTATGACAGCCTCCCTGTTCCCATGGCGACCCCCTCTCCCCTTCCATGCTAAACAAAGCTAATCCTCAGGTCAACTTTTTTTTTTGACAGAGGCCTTTTCTTTTCTTTTCTTTTCTTTTTCTTGCTGGCAGTAGACATCTCCTCCTCTGTCCATGCCAGCCGTGTTGCAAAGGCAAACAAACACCACATGGGATTCATTTCAGGGGCACGACCAAAAACAAAATGAGTCTTTAATAACACTCTGCGGAGGGGGCCTTGTAATTGTAAGTGAGTGGAACATTTTCTAATTATAAGCGCTCACAGGCACACACACTCATTTCTTTTGCGCCTTTTTTTCCCCGTTAGCCTAGCGTGCCCCCGTTAGCTCGCGGCGGCTAGCTGTGCGGGGTGAAACCACATGAGATGTTGGAAGATTGCAGGCTGGGCAGAAGTTGTTTTTTTGCTCGAGTTGGGATTCGAGAGTCAGGGTTGGTTAGCTGAGTAAACACTATGTGAAGTGGGGACGGGCGTATGTGCAGCGTGATTCTAAACAAAATCAAGGAAAGGAGAAATTTTCCTTATGTTTGGCACGGAGTCGAAGTACAGCATGTGACTGTCAACGTAATTATAACTTCCTAATTTGCGGCGGGTCGGTTCAAAGTTGGATCTTTGCTTTTTGGAAAACAACAACTTGGCACATTTTTACAAGACATTCCAGTTAGATGTTTGTTTTCTTTTTGCAATACTATCACAAGGAGAAGGAAGGAAGAGAGAAGGAAGGAAGGGAGGAGGAAGGAAGGAAAGAAGGACTGATGAAAGAATGAAGGAAGAGAGGAAGGAAGGGAGGAAGGGAGGATGAAAGAGAGGAAGAAGGAAGGAAAGAAGGAAGGAAAGAAGGAAGGAAGGATGGAAGGGAGGGAGGAAGAAAGAAGGAAGGGAGGAAGGAAGGAAAGGAAGGAAGGAAGGAGAGAAGGATGGAAGGGAGGGAGGAAGAAAGAAGGAAGGGAGGAAGGAAAGGAAGGAAAGGAAGGGAAGAAGGAAAGGAGGAAGGAAGGAAGGAAGGAGGGAAAGAAGGACTGATGAAAGAATGAAGGAAAGGAGGAAGGAAGGAAGGAAGGAAGGAAGGAAAGGAGGAAGGAAGGAAGGAAGGAAGGAAAGGAGGAAAGAAGGAAGGAAGGAAAGAAGGAAGGAAGGGTGGAATGGAGGGAGGAAGAAAGAAGGAAGGAAGGGGGAGGAAGGAAGGAAGGAAGGATGGAAGAGAGGGAGGAAGGAAGGATGGAAGGGAGGAAGAAAGGAGGAAGGAAGGAAGGAAGGAAGGAGGGAAGGGATGAAAGGGAGGAAGAAGGAAGGAAGGAAGGAAAGGAGGAAGGAAGGATGGAAGGGAGGAAGAAAGGAGGGATGAAAGGGAGGTAAGAAGGAAGGAAGGATGGATGGATGGGAGGAGGAAAGAGGCTACCTAAGAGGCTGCCTAATTTGCGGCGGGTCGGTTCAAAGTTGGATCTTTGCTTTTTTTGAAAAACAACATTTTTTTCTTTTCCTTGTCTTGGCACATTTTTACAAGACATTCCAGTTAGATGTTTGTTTTCTTTTTGTAATACTACCACAAGCACGTATTTTAATTAAACCTGTTGAACTTCCAAAAGCAGGGGCCGTTGCAATATCAGGGGGAACTGTTCTTAAGGCATGTGGTTGTCATGGTGATTAAGGTAATTATGTACTTTTTGGGGGGTTTCAGTGACATGTGAGATGCTTGCAAGGTTTAAACTTGGGTTAAAAGACTCAAAGTATATAAAGCTAAATGTTCATTACCCCTCCTGTCGTCCTCCCCGGGTCAAATTGACCCTGTCTGTTTTGACTGTTCCTTCCTTCCTTCCTTCCTTCCTTCCTCCTTTCCTTCCTCCCTCCCTACTCCTTTCTTTCTTTCCTTCCTTCCTTCTTCTTTTCCTTCCTCCTCTCCTAAATTCCTTCCTCTTTTAGTCATTACTCCTTTCCTTCCTTCTTCCTTCCTTCTGTCCTTCCTTTCTTTCCTCCCTTCCTTCCTTCCTCTTTTCCTTTCTCCCTCCCTCCCTCCTTCTTTCCTCCCTCCCTCCTACCTTCCTTATTTCCTCTGTCCTTCCTCCCTTCCTTTCCTTCCTCCCTTTCCTTCCTTCCTTCCTCCTTCTTTCCTTCCCTCCATCCTTTCTTTCCTCCCTTCCTTCTTTCCTCTGTCCTTCCTTCCTCTTTTCCTCTGTCTGTCCTCCCTTCCTTCCTTCTCTCCTTCCTTCCTCCCTCCTTCTCTTTCTTTCCTTCCTTTCTCTTCCCTCCCTTCCTTCTTTCCTCCCTCCATCCCCTTTTCTTCCTTCCTTCCTTCCTTTCCTTCTTTCCCTCCCTCCATCCCCTTTTCTTCCATCCTTCTGTCCTTCCCTCCTCCCTCCCTCCTTCTTTCCTTCCCTACCTCCCCCCTTCCTTCTTTCCTCTGCCCTTCTGTCCTCCTCCCCTCCTACCTTCCTTCTTTCCTCTGTCCTTCCTCTCTTCCTTCTTTCCTTTTCTTTCCTCCCTTCCTTCCCCTCTCCTTTCCTTCCTTCTTTCGTCCCTCCCTCCTACCTTCCTTATTTCCTCTGTCTTTCCTCCCTCCCTCCTTTCCCTTTCCTTCCTCCCTTCCTCTCTTAACTCGAGGACAACAGGGAGGGTTAACCTCAAAAAGTATATTAAAATGATTCTGATATATAAATCTGTCTTTCCTTATTTAAACCTTTTTCTTTTAAAGTGTAATGAGACATATGTGTCAGTTTTTCAATTCAAGTATGAAGTATGAAGGTCATTACACTATAAAAGTAAGCTTCATATTATGGCAGTTTAAAAAAAAAAACAAAAAAACTACATTATGAAGATTTTCATTATAATCGAAATCATTGCCGAGGTCTATCATGTGTCCTTCATTTTCAAAAGTTAAATATTTTTACCTCATTAAATTATTTTCATACTAAGCCTTTGAAATTTCCCCCAGACCCAAGGGTCTTTTTACCAGCATTGACCCCTTGCGCTCCGCTGGCTGCTCTGCATAAATCTGGGCTTTTCAAGCACCTGACTGTTTTTCCACTGACTGACTGACTGTTGGGTTTCCATTACATTTTGTTAGCTCTACTCCAGCATCCAACAGCTGTAACCCATCTCTGTGAACTCACATCCAGAGCACATCCAGTAACCGTGAACCCATAGATCAACTGGTTTTTATCAGTGACAGCTCTATTGACCTGCTGACTGAAAGTAGCAGTTGTCTTTTCTCATTTAGAGCTTCGGCGGGCTGGTCTGCACAGATTTTGATCGTGGCATAAAAATGCTGTAATTAAAAAAAACGAGACTGTAGTTGGAAGCCAAAATGTTTACAAGACATTCCAGTTAGATGTTTGTAGGGAGGAAGGAAGGAAGGAAGGAAAGAAGGAAGGGAGGAAGGAAGGAAGGAAAGGAGGAAGGAAAGGATGGAAGGGAGGAGAAGGAAGGAGGAAGGCAGGAAGGAAGGAAGGGAGGAAGGAAGGACAGAAGAGAGGAAGAAAGGAGGAGGAAGGAAGGAAGGAAGGAAAGAAAGAAGGAAGGATGAAAGAAGGAGGAAGGAAGATGGAAGGATGGGAGGGAGGAAGGAAAGAAGAAAGTGAGGAAGAAAAGGAAAGGAGGAAGGCAAGGAGGAAGGATGGATGAAAGGGAGTAAGAAGGAAGGGAAATGAAGGATGGACTATTGACCTGCTGACTGAAAGTAAGCAGTTGTCTTTTCTCATTTAGAGCTTCGGCGGCTGGTCTGCACAGATTTTCATCGTGGCATAAAATGCCTGTAATTAAAAAAACGATGACTGTAGTTGGAAGCCAAAAATGTTTACAAGACATTCCAGTTAGATGTTTGTAGGGAGGAAGGAGGAGGAAGGAGGGAAAGAAGGATTGATGAAAGAATGAAGGAAGGGAGGAAGGAAGGAAGGGAGGAAGAAGGAAGGGAGGAAGGAAGGAAGGAAAGGAGGAAGGAAGGATGGAAGGGAGGAAGGAAGGAGGAAGGCAGGAAGGAAGGAAGGGAGGAAGGAAGGACAGAAGAGAGGAAGAAAGGAGGAAGGAAGGAAAGAAGGAAGGAAGGAAGGGAGGAAGGAAGGAAGGAAAGGAGGAAGGAAGGATGGAAGGGAGAGGAAGGAAGGAGGAAGGCAGGAAGGAAGGAAGGGGAGGAAGGAAGGACAGAAGAGAGGAAGAAAGGAGGAAGGAAGGAAGGAAAAAAGGATGGAAGGAAGGAAGGGAGTAAGAAGGAAGGAAGGAAGGATGGACTATTGACCTGCTGACTGAAAGTAGCAGTTGTCTTTTCTCATTTTAGAGCTTCAGCAGCTTGGTCTGCACAGATTTCATTGTGGCATAAAAATGCTGTAATTAACCTTCCTGTCGTCCTCCCGGGTCAAATTGACCCCGTCTGTTTTGACTGTTCCTTCCTTCCTTCCTCCCTTCTTTCCTCCCTTCCCCCTTCTTTTCTTCCTCCCTTCCTTCTTTCCTCTGTCCTTCCTTCCTCTTTTCCTTTCCTCCTTCCTTCTTTCTTCTGCCCTTCCTTCCTCTTTTCCTTTCTCCCTCCCTCCCTACTTTATCCTCCCTCCCTCTTACCTTCTTATGTCCTCTGTCCTTCCTCCCTTCCTTTCCTTCCTTCCTCCTTCTCTTTCTTTCCTTCCTTTCTCTTCCCTCCCTTCCTTCTTTCCTCCCTCCATCCCCTTTTCTTCCTTCCTTCTGTCCTCCCTCCATCCCCTTCCTTTCCTTCCTTCTTCGTCCCTCCCTCCTACTTTCCTTCTTTCCTCTGTCCTTCCTCCCTCCCTCCTTTCCCTTTCCTTCCTCTCTTAACTCGAGGACAACAGGAGGGTTAAAAAAAACGAGACTGTAGTTGGGAAGTCAAAATGTTTTTACCAGTTCAACATCGAGCACACACAACACCTCCAGGCTTCGCTCTACTTGCCTCCACGTTGGACGGCCAAGCCTTAAATCTGACAGCTGATCTTTGTGCTTTAGTTAAAACCTCAACAGCAGTCCTCTCTCTCTACAGCCAAACTACAGGCTCCATCATCAGCGGAGCAGAGTTCCTGAGGACGTGATCACTGGAGTTATTTGTAAGGTCAAACAAGGATCAACTTTCCTTTCCTCCATCCTTCGATCCTTCCTTCCTTCCTCTCTCTTTCTTTCCTTCCTTCCTTTCCTTCCTTCCCTCTCGTCCTTCCTCCCTTCCTTCCCTTCCTTCTTTCCTTCCTTCCTTCTTTCCTTTCCCTCCATTCTTCCTCCCTACTTTCCTTCCTCTTTTCCTTCCTTGTTCCCTCCCTCCCTCCCTTCCATCCTTCCTTCCTCCCTCCCTCCTTCCTTTCTTTCCTCCATCCTTCTTTCCTTCCTTCTTTTCTTTCCCTCCCTTCCTTCCTCTTTTCCTTTCCTTGTTCCTCCCTCTCTTGCATCCTTCCTTCCTTCCTTTTGTCTGTTCTTCCTCCCTCCTTCTCTCTTCTCTTCCTTCCTTCCTTCCTTCCTTCCTTCCTTCTGTCCTTCTTCCTTCCCTCCTTTCTTTTCCTCTTTTCCTTTCTCCCTCCCTCCTTCCCTTCTTTCCTCCTTCCTTCCTACCTTCCTTCCTTCTTTCCTCCTTCCTTTCCCTCCTTCCTTCCTACCTTCCTTCCTTCTTTCCTCCTTCCTTTCCCTCCTTCCTTCCTTTCCTTTCCTTTCCTCCCTCCCTCCTTTCCTTCCTTCTTCCTCCCTTCCTTCCTTGACTCGAGGATCAACAGTAGTGGTTACTGTCAGGAAAATACCATTTTCATATATAACTGGGATTACCTAAATCTGATCAATGATTATTATTAGCTATCTTTCTCCTTTCCTTCCTCCCTCCCTCCCTCCGTACTCCTTTCTTTCCTTCCTTCCTTCCTTCCTTTTCTCCTACATTCCTTTCCTTCCTTCCTTCCTTCCTTCCTTCCTTCCTTCCTTCCTCTTATCCTAAATTCCTTCCTCTTTTTGTCCTTATTCCTTTCCTTCCTTCCTTCCTTCCTCTTTTCCTCCTTACTCCTTTCCTTCCTTCCTTCTGTCCTTCCTTCTGTCCTTTCCTTGACCTGAGGACAACAGGAGGCTTAAGAGTTATTTGTAAGGTCAAACGAGGATCAACAGAACTGTGGATTACTTAAATGCCCATATGGTCCAAACCCACCTGTATGTGGGAGAATATGATATAAAAATAATTTGATCAATGATTATTATTATCTTAAGAGCTCTACTGGATTTAACATGTGGATTTTGGTTGATAAAATATTGATGAGCTGTTATAATATCCACTAATTATAACTTGTGTTGAAAGTTGGATCCTGCTTTGGGGAAACTTTCCTTGTCTTGGCACATTTTCTGTATTAAACCAGTTGAACTTACAACGCACATGCCGTTGGAATATCCAGTGGAAATGTTTTTTAAGGCATGTGATGATGATGATGATTTTGGGGTTTCAGTGACTTATAAAGAGTTCGACAGGGCAGATGTTTGCAAGGTTTAAGTATAAGCATTTAAATAACATGTTAACCAATTATTTAACCTGAAAAGTGATCAAAGTCTACCAATAATGATTATGATCATATGATATCAATCTGTCTTTCCTTATCTAAATAATTTTCTTTTTAAGTGTAATGAGGCTGGCTAGTTTTTCAATTCAAGTTCCAAAAATTATGAATTATCAACTCATTAAGTCTTAAACCCTCAAA
>JAJDFG010000507.1:0-32500 GCA_021039105.1 Scomber colias
CAGGTTTAAACGAGCAGAAGTAAAACTGCAGCATCAAACACGAGCTGAGACACAAACCGTTAAACATCCTCCGGGTTACAGGCATGACAGCTCGGACAGGTGATCCAGTAAAAGTCTGAAACTTGTCATTAAAAAAACCCGGAGACGTGAAGCAGTGAAAAGGATGACACGGCGTTAAAAAACGATCCGGTAGAGAAGAGACAGAGCTGCAGATGAAATCCGTCACATCAGCCGCGGGAACGGTGAATAATCCGGTTAGAAATGAGTGAAAAATCCGATGAGTTTCGTGAGTTTCAGGCTGGAGGAGGAAACGGAGCCTGTGAGGACAGAAAGGACCGCTGAGGATGAGGATGAGGATGATGATGATGATGAGCTTCATTAGTTCAGTGAGTATGAAGCGGAGCAGCAGGAGGTTTAACGGAGGAGACTGAAAGTTGGTCCGTCTGAACTGCTCTTCCTCCTCCTGAGCTCTCTATCAACTCTCCTGGTCTTCATCATCATCATTATTATTATTACTGCTGTTAGTTTTTAATGATTTAACCAGAAAATATTCTCTGTTCGTGTCTCAGGTCCGATTAACACATATAAGACACAATGAGACAAGAAGTACTGCAGTATTATAGTGATGTAGTATGCAGTATTACAGTAAAAGTACTGCAGTATTATAGTGATGTAGTATGCAGTATTACAGTAAAAGTACTGCAGTATTATAGTGATGTAGTATGCAGTATTACAGTAAAAGTACTGCAGTATTATAGTGATGTAGTATGCAGTATTACAGTAAAAGTACTGCAGTATTATAGTGATGTAGTATGCAGTATTACAGTAAAAGTACTGCAGTATTATAGTGATGTAGTATGCAGTATTACAGTAACAGTACTGCAGTATTATAGTGATGTAGTATGTAGTATTACAGTAAAAGTACTGCAGTATTATAGTGGTGTAGTATGCAGTATTACAGTAAAAGTACTGCAGTATTATAGTGATGTAGTATGCAGTATTACAGTAAAAGTACTGCAGTATTATAGTGATGTAGTATGCAGTTATTACAGTAAAAGTACTGCAGTATTATAGTGATGTAGTATGCAGTATTACAGTAAAAGTACTGCAGTATTATAGTGATGTAGTATGCAGTATTACAGTAACAGTACTGCAGTATTATAGTGATGTAGTATGTAGTATTACAGTAAAAGTACTGCAGTATTATAGTGGTTGTAGTATGCAGTATTACAGTAAAAGTACTGCAGTATTATAGTGATGTAGTATGCAGTATTACAGTAAAAGTACTGCAGTATTATAGTGATGTAGTATGCAGTATTACAGTAAAAGTACTGCAGTATTATAGTGATGTAGTATGCAGTATTACAGTAAAAGTACTGCAGTATTATGAGTGGTGTAGTATGCAGTATTACAGTAAAAGTACTGCAGTATTATAGTGATGTAGTATGCAGTATTACAGTAAAAGTACTGCAGTATTATGAGTGGTGTAGTATGCAGTATTACAGTAAAAGTACTGCAGTATTATGAGTGATGTAGTATGCAGTATTACAGTAAAAGTACTGCAGTATTATGAGTGATGTAGTATGCAGTATTACAGTAAAAGTACTGCAGTATTATGAGTGGTGTAGTATGCAGTATTACAGTAAAAGTACTGCAGTATTATGAGTGGTGTAGTATGCAGTATTACAGTAAAAGTACTGCAGTATTATGAGTGATGTAGTATGCAGTATTACAGTAAAAGTACTGCAGTATTATAGTGATGTAGTATGTAGTATTACAGTAAAAGTACTGCAGTATTATAGTGGTGTAGTATGCAGTATTACAGTAAAAGTACTGCAGTATTATAGTGATGTAGTATGCAGTATTACAGTAAAAGTACTGCAGTATTATAGTGATGTAGTATGCAGTATTACAGTAAAAGTACTGCAGTATTATAGTGATGTAGTATGCAGTATTACAGTAAAAGTACTGCAGTATTATGAGTGGTGTAGTATGCAGTATTACAGTAAAAGTACTGCAGTATTATAGTGATTGTAGTATGCAGTATTACAGTAAAAGTACTGCAGTATTATAGTGATGTAGTATGCAGTATTACAGTAAAAGTTACTGCAGTATTATGAGTGGTGTAGTATGCAGTATTACAGTAAAAGTACTGCAGTATTATAGTGATGTAGTATGCAGTATTACAGTAAAAGTACTGCAGTATTATGAGTGATGTAGTATGCAGTATTACAGTAAAAGTACTGCAGTATTATGAGTGATGTAGTATGCAGTATTACAGTAAAAGTACTGCAGTATTATGAGTGATGTAGTATGCAGTATTACAGTAAAAGTACTGCAGTATTATAGTGATGTAGTATGCAGTATTACAGTAAAAGTACTGCAGTATTATAGTGATGTAGTATGCAGTATTACAGTAAAAGTACTGCAGTATTATGAGTGATGTAGTATGCAGTATACAGTAAAAGTACTGCAGTATTATGAGTGATGTAGTATGCAGTATTATAGTGATGTAGTATGCAGTATTACAGTAAAAGTACTGCAGTATTATAGTGATGTAGTATGCAGTATTACAGTAAAAGTACTGCAGTATTATAGTGATGTAGTATGCAGTATTACAGTAAAAGTACTGCAGTATTATAGTGATGTAGTATGCAGTATTACAGTAAAAGTACTGCAGTATTATAGTGATGTAGTATGCAGTATTACAGTAAAAGTACTGCAGTATTATAGTGATGTAGTATGCAGTATTACAGTAAAAGTACTGCAGTATTATAGTGATGTAGTATGCAGTATTACAGTAAAAGTACTGCAGTATTATGAGTGATGTAGTATGCAGTATTACAGAAAAAGTACTGCAGTATTATAGTGATGTAGTATGCAGTATTACAGTAAAAGTACTGCAGTATTATAGTGATGTAGTATGCAGTATTACAGTAAAAGTACTGCAGTATTATAGTGATGTAGTATGCAGTATTACAGTAAAAGTACTGCAGTATTATAGTGATGTAGTATGCAGTATTACAGTAAAAGTACTGCAGTATTATAGTGATGTTAGTATGTAGTATTACAGTAAAAGTACTGCAGTATTATAGTGATGTAGTATGCAGTATTACTACCACTACTTTATATACAGTTAGCTAGTTTAGTCCAGTGGTTCCCAACCTAGGGGCGGGGCCCCTCCAAAGGGTCAGCAGATAAATGTGAGGGCTGCTGAGATGATTAATGGGAAAGAAGAAAAAACAAAGTTCTGATACACAAGGTTTTCAGTTTTTGGACTTTTTCTCTAATCTTTTTCATCCGTTTGTCAAAAAGACAAGAAGTGATATTAATGAAGAGTTTCAGATCAGCTGTGAAACAAACACTAGAAAGCTTGTTTCAAACTCCAGAAACATCAGACTTGGTAATTTACTCTCGTGTGTAGACTGATTTATGTGCTTTGACAATTCTTTAATTAAAGTGTCTTTGTGTTGGTATCGCTGTGCAGCTGCTGAACGGCCATTAATCCTTTTATTTTCTCCCTGAAGGAGAGAAGTGTCTCAGATCGATGGAGCCGCAGAAACAACAAACATCACAAGAAAAACTAAAACCGTTCACTCTGATAAAAACTACAAGACTTCAGACGTTTAGAGAGCGTCTGTACTCTGCAGCATGACAACCAGCCCAAACATAAAGAACTATATATTCCAGGTTTTATGGGTATGAATGTATGTGGTCATTATGGGTGAGATGTCCTTGGCTCATGTGTATGTGTATTAGTGTTATTTATCATTTTATTGAATTCGTTTCTGCTGCATTGGACTGCTCAAACAGTGTTTTCGTTGTACTCTTGCAATGACAATAGAGATCTATTCTATTCTTCTGTGTTCATCAACAAGAAGAACAAGGAGTCCTGCAGCAGATGGTTCTGATCTGAACATCATGGAGTCAGTCTGGGATTAACACCAAGAGACAGAAGCAGCTGAGCCCAAATCCACAGAAGAAGAAGAAGAAGAAGAAGAAGAAGAAGAAGAAGAAGAAGAAGAAGAAGAAGAAGAAGAAGAAGAAGAAGAAGAACTGTGGTGATTTCTCCAAGATGAAGGAGCAACAACCAACCTGCTGATCACCTGAAACACTGAGCAGGTGAAGCGAGGAGACAAAGCTGCTCACTGATAAACTGATTTAATTTAAGTTTCTGCTGTTTAATCAACTTTGGATGGACAAGAGACGTTTGCACAGTAGGTCTACTAACATACTGAACTCTGTGTCTTAGAGTCAGTATCAGAGTTCATGTTCACAGATCATCAGAACACATGAAGGAACCACACTGAGACGCTGCTGTCTGCTGTCCTGGACTTCCCTCTGCTGGCTGATTACTGACACTACAACACACTGCAGCTCCTCAGGAAACACACTGCAGGTTAAAACAAGCATTTATAAACCAAACTGTTCAAAAACATCTTTAAATCTGTTTATTCAACTAATGTCACCTGTTCTGTAAGTATTTACATCCTCATCCCAGATTTTAGGATCAAACTGTATTTTCTGGTGTTTAATAAAACATGTAGTCTAATACAGAAACATTTATAGTATATAATATATTCATAGTTTGTATGTGCTTCATGTAACATATAGAAATTAAACACATTTAACCTCCTAAGACCTGAGCTTCTGTTTGGTATGCATTTTTAATTCCTCCTAGATGTTTGGGATTAGCAGGAAGTACAAAAAGTAAGCATCGTTTTTCAAAATTGGTCAAATGTTTACAGCATATCAAACTACAAACATTATGAAGCATAAATAAACAAGTTTCAACCACAAAATGTGATCATGATTTTGTACCTGCTCTACTTTTGTTTGGGGGCCAGCTAATGAATTCACCAAGATGCCTGCCATCTATTACACTGTAATGTGCTTTTTCAACCACTAGGTGGCACAAAAATGTTCACCAATGAGGACAACAGGTCAAAACTAAGCAGAATAAAGTATAAGGTCCAGCAAACCCAAAGTGTCTCCATATGAGGACGCAGCTTCACAGGAGGTTAAAGCAGAGTGAAATAAACATTCAAAAAGTGTTGAAAGTTACACGTTGACACATTTGTTAGGATAAATATAACTGAGTTCATATATCTGTACATCACCTCACCTGTGTGTTTAGGAGAACCTCCGCAGTAGCTTCTCCTCCACCGGCTCGGCGGACACTCCCTCTGCCCGCTGGGTGCGCCTTCGGTCCGGCCAGCAGAGCCCGCGGACCCGCAGCTTCCCTCCGCAGCTCCACCGCCTCCTCCTCCGTCTGCCCGATCCGTTCATCCTTCAGAAGCAGCAGCCGGGCAAAGTCTGCCTCCAACCCGCTCATCGTCCGGCCCTTCGGTCCCCCGGCCCTCCGGTCCTCCGGTTCCCCTGTCCCCCGACCCTCCGGTCCTCCGGTCCTCCGGTTCCCCGGTCCCCCGACCCCCGGTCCTCCGGTCTTCCGGTTTCCCGGTCCTCCGATCAGTCACCTCCAGGAGAGAAACCTTGTTTCTACAGAAAAGAGAGTCTGGAAGTGAGGTTCAAAGTGAGATGGGTCCAAAAGAGAAAAAACTAATACTCACTACTATATTTAATACACTATACTATATAATACCTACTTTTATATTTAATACACTATACTATATAATACCTACTATTAGGCTATATTTAATACACTATAGTATACTATATAATAGCCTACTGATCAATGAGTCAGAAGCAACAGACTGAGGGAGGAGAGGACGTCCAATCACACTGCTTCCAAACTATACCCAAAAACCATCCAGAGAAATATGAATGATTTAAAAGAAGTGACCCTTCAGTCTATAATCAGTTAATAAATGGTAAGACACTATAATGCGGTTATAAGCAGATCAGTGTTATAATATGAAATAGCTGAACTAATTAAAAATAAATAAATAAATCAACAGAAATCCAGATTTGATGAAAGACAAACCTCCAAGCAGTCTGATGGTAAAGTGTCTGGTTGTCCACAGAGCAGTGAATGCAAACATATGTTCGTGTTATCTTACTGAACAATTCAAATGAACAAAGATGAAGCTTTACACGAGAAGTTTACTCATCTAAAACTGAAAGATGTCGACTCTCCTGTTTTTCTTGCAGCGAAGGGGAAATAGTGTGTGTGTGTGTGTGTGTGTGTGTGTGTGTGTGTGTGCGTGTGTGTGTGTGTGTGTGTGTGTGTGTGTGTGTGTGTGTGTGTGTGTGTGTGTGTGTGTGTGTGTGTGTGTGTGCGTGTGTGTGTGTGTGTGTGTGTGTGCGGTGGAATGAAGGACCTCACTGTTAAACATGCAGCAGGAAGTTTCCAGTCAGTAGAAGTTAATATTGACTGAACTAAACGGAGAATAAATCCCTCTCTGTGTGTGTGTTTGCTCACCAGCTCACTTTGATTGACAGCTGGAGTTGGTTAGAGAGAGAGAGAGAGAGAGAGAGAGAGAGAGAGAGAGAGAGAGATGATGAAGAAGAAGAAGAGACGTGAATAAAGTAAATGAATTATTTGATATAGTCTACAGATGATATTTGTAGCGACTACTTTTGAAAGGCTGCTGAGAGACTTAGTCGGCTCTTATCTGTGACACGTCCACAAAATCATACTGAAGTCCAGATGATGTTTTTTACTGAAGTTTATTTGAATGAAAAAAATCAAAAAGGAAAAAAGACTGACAAGCAGCTGTTCCACAAACATATAAAAACTTTGTACCACCTAACACCATATCAAGTAGTTTGGCATGATCTTCCTTCCTTCCTTCCTTCCTTCCTTCCTACCTAACACCATATCAACTAGTTTGGCATGATCTTACATCCTTCCTTCCTTCCTTCCTTCCTTCCTACCTAACACCATATCAACTAGTTTGGCATGATCTTACTTCCTTCCTTCCTTCCTAACTAACACCATATCAACTAGTGTGGCATGATCTTACATCCTTCCTTCCTTCCTTCCTTCCTTCCTACCTAACACCATATCAACTAGTTTGGCATGATCTTACATCCTTCCTTCCTTCCTTCCTTCCTTCCTTCCTTCCTTCCTTCCTACCTAACACCATATCAACTAGTTTGGCATGATCTTACATCCTTCCTTCCTTCCTTCCTTCCTTCCTTCCTACCTTCCTAACACCATATCAACTAGTTTGGCATGATCTTACATCCTTCCTTCCTTCCTTCCTTCCTTCCTTCCTTCCTACCTAACACCATATCAACTAGTTTGGCATGATCTTACATCCTTCCTTCCTTCCTTCCTTCCTAACACCATATCAACTAGTTTGGCATGATCTTACATCCTTCCTTCCTTCCTTCCTTCCTTCCTTCCTACCTAACACCATATCAACTAGTTTGGCATGATCTTACATCCTTCCTTCCTTCCTTCCTTCCTTCCTTCCTTCCTTCCTTCCTTCCTTCCTTCCTAACTAACACCATATCAACTAGTGTGGCATGATCTTACATCCTTCCTTCCTTCCTTCCTTCCTACCTAACACCATATCAACTAGTTTGGCATGATCTTACATCCTTCCTTCCTTCCTTCCTTCCTTCCTTCCTTCCTTCCTTCCTACCTAACACCATATCAACTAGTTTGGCATGATCTTACATCCTTCCTTCCTTCCTTCCTTCCTTCCTTCCTTCCTTCCTTCCTTCCTTCCTAACTAACACCATATCAACTAGTGTGGCATGATCTTACATCCTTCCTTCCTTCCTTCCTTCCTACCTAACACCATATCAACTAGTTTGGCATGATCTTACATCCTTCCTTCCTTCCTTCCTTCCTTCCTTCCTTCCTTCCTTCCTACCTAACACCATATCAACTAGTTTGGCATGATCTTACATCCTTCCTTCCTTCCTTCCTTCCTTCCTTCCTTCCTTCCTACCTAACACCATATCAACTAGTTTGGCATGATCTTACATCCTTCCTTCCTTCCTTCCTTCATTCCTTCCTACCTTCCTTCCTTCCTTCCTTCCTTCCTTCCTTCCTTCCTACCTACCTAACACCATATCAACTAGTGTGGCATGATCTTACATCCTTCCTTCCTTCCTTCCTTCCTTCCTTCCTAACTAACACCATATCAACTAGTGTGGCATGATCTTACATCCTTCCTTCCTTCCTTCCTTCCTTCCTTCCTTCCTACCTAACTAACACCATATCAACTAGTTTGGCATGATCTTACATCCTTCCTTCCTTCCTTCCTTCCTTCCTTCCTTCCTTCCTTCCTTCCTAACTAACACCATATCAACTAGTGTGGCATGATCTTACATCCTTCCTTCCTTCCTTCCTTCCTACCTAACACCATATCAACTAGTTTGGCATGATCTTACATCCTTCCTTCCTTCCTTCCTTCCTTCCTTCCTTCCTTCCTTCCTTCCTTCCTACCTAACACCATATCAACTAGTTTGGCATGATCTTACATCCTTCCTTCCTTCCTTCCTTCATTCCTTCCTTCCTACCTACCTAACACCATATCAACTAGTGTGGCATGATCTTACATCCTTCCTTCCTTCCTTCCTTCCTTCCTTCCTTCCTTCCTAACTAACACCATATCAACTAGTGTGGCATGATCTTACATCCTTCCTTCCTTCCTTCCTTCCTTCCTTCCTTCCTACCTAACTAACACCATATCAACTAGTGTGGCATGATCTTACATCCTTCCTTCCTTCCTTCCTTCCTTCCTTCCTTCCTAACTAACACCATATCAACTAGTGTGGCATGATCTTACATCCTTCCTTCCTTCCTTCCTTCCTTCCTTCCTTCCTTCCTTCCTAACTAACACCATATCAACTAGTGTGGCATGATCTTACATCCTTCCTTCCTTCCTTCCTTCCTTCCTAACTAACACCATATCAACTAGTGTGGCATGATCTTACATCCTTCCTTCCTTCCTTCCTTCCTTCCTTCCTAACTAACACCATATCAACTAGTGTGGCATGATCTTACATCCTTCCTTCCTTCCTTCCTTCCTTCCTTCCTTCTTACCTAACACCATATCAACTAGTTTGGCATGATCTTACATCCTTCCTTCCTTCCTTCCTTCCTTCCTACCTAACACCATATCAACTAGTGTGGCATGATCTTACATCCTTCCTTCCTTCCTTCCTTCCTTCCTACCTAACACCATATCAACTAGTGTGGCATGATCTTACATCCTTCCTTCCTTCCTTCCTTCCTTCCTACCTAACACCATATCAACTAGTGTGGCATGATCTTACATCCTTCCTTCCTTCCTTCCTTCCTTCCTTCCTACCTAACACCATATCAACTAGTGTGGCATGATCTTACATCCTTCCTTCCTTCCTTCCTTCCTTCCTTCCTTCCTTCCTTCCTTCCTTCCTTCCTACCTAACACCATATCAACTAGTTTGGCATGATCTTACATCCTTCCTTCCTTCCTTCCTTCCTAACACCATATCAAGTAGTTTGGCATGATCTTACATCCTTCCTTCCTTCCTTCCTAACACCATATCAACTAGTTTGGCATGATCTTACATCCTTCCTTCCTTCCTTCCTTCCTAACACCATATCAACTAGTGTGGCATGATCTTACATCCAGTTTATATGAATGAAAAAAAAATCACAAAGGACTGACAAGCAGCTGTTCCACAAACATAAAAACCCTGATGTGATCCGACTGTGAGACTAAAGTGATGAAAGACGATGATGATGATCAGGCCCGTCGCAACAGGACAGGCAAACCAAGCAATTGCCTGGGGCCCCGAGCTGGCCGGGGGCCCCCAGACAACGACTGGTTTTGAATTGAATGCAACGACAAACTGTGTGCGCGTCCCTTTAATGCTGTGATGGTCAATGCAGGAAAGTGCAGCGACACTGTTATCGGAATCCCCCTCAAGGGGGCCCCCCACACTGTACTGTGTATGGTTTGTTGTATTACGTGTTGGACTGAATACATGGACATATTGAGGAAAATATTCCAGTTTTATGGAAACGGATTTCATATTTCACAAGAATGGATATTTGGCGAGCTGTACAGAAAGTCCTGAGTCATAAGATGATCGTTGTGGATAAAGGGAAGACTTTGAAGGTATGTAGCATTATAGCTGTTAGCTTACTTTAGCTGAGTGGCTAGCCGAGCTAATCGCTAATACTATCACGGCTGTGAGCAACCATATAAGTCGTGAGTGGTCTTGAATGAATCAGGACAATCTAAGCTTTATAACAATGTACGGCATGAATATAAATGTTTAAGGGGTGGTGTTTAAAACATTCAGAAGAACTTGTGGCTACCTACTAACATCCGTCCCGTCCCGTAAGAGGAACAGCGTGCTTTAAGAGGATAAACTGCTCTTCATTCATAGGAACATACACTCTGCCTTTTCACTCTAGAATACGGTGTGTAATGTGTGTCTATGTGTGTGTAGTGTGTAGTGTGTTTAATCCAAGACATGATGTAGTCATGCATTGGAGTGGAGGAATGTTAGCATTGATGTGGCAGCCAGGTACAGAATTACGAGTTGTTTTTTTTTTTTCTTTCTCATCTTTTTTTTATTTTTTATTTTTCCACAACATAGTACATCTGTCCATTTGTATACAATATTAACAGTGGAAGCATAATATGAACTCAACCCCCTTCCACCCTATCGAGCCCTTATTCCCCATATAATGAAATCCTATATACCTACCTAGTCACATTCATACATTCTGGTACACATAAATGCCCAAAGGTAAGAAATCTATGTATATATACATATACATGCATACATACATCTCATTAAATCAGGACACTAGCACACTGGAGCTGATTGACACATCTTTGCTGGAAGTAGTGGGGTGAGCAGGAATAAATTGAGAATAAAGAATTTATCTGTAATCAGTTATCGAGGTGAATAAGATTTACATGGCTTGTGAAAGCAGGTATGATTATGAGAGTGAGACCCTATTATGAAGAAAGACCTTGAAAGTGTTCGAGGAAAGGTCCCCACACATTCAAAAATTTTTTGTATGAGTTATGGACTGAGTAACGGATCTTCTCCAGGCTCAGACAGGACATAATGTCCCCCAGCCATTGAGCATGGGTGGGCGGGGCAGCATCCTTCCATCTTAGTAATACTGCCCGTCTGGCAAGAAGAGAAGCAAACGACAGTGAACGGTGTTTATATGGAGTTAAAAGAGAATCATCTCTTCTGGTAATGCCAAAGAGAGCGATCAGAGGGTCAGGTGTAGGGTCAAGATTGAGGACTGTAGAAAGAGTTTGGAAAACCTCTCTCCAGAACTTTCCCAAACCTGGACACGACCAATACATATGAATAAGTGAGGCTTCATCTCCTTTACATTTATTACAGTGTGGACTAAAATCTGGATACATACGGGAAAGTTTCTCTTTAGATATGTGGGCCCTATGTACCACCTTAAATTGTAGCAGACAATGCTGGGCACAGAAGGATGTTGAATTAACTTGTTTCAATATTGATTCCCATTCATTGTCAGTCAATTCCAGATTCAGATCTTTTTCCCAGGCCAATTTAATTTTTTCAAGGGGTGCTTGTCTTATAGCGACCAGCTTGCCATAGATAAGAGATATCAGGCGTTTCTGTGATGGGTGCATACTAAGAAACGTGTCAACAACGCTGGATTCAGGTCTCCTAGGGAAGTTAGGTGTCTGAGATTTGAGAAAGTGTCTAATTTGTAAGTATCTGAAAAAGTGAACATTTTGTAGTTTATACTTCTCAGATAGGTGTTCAAAAGACACAAAAATGTCATTAAAATACAAATCCTCAAGGTACTTGATACCCTGTCTGTACCATTCATGAAACATGGGATCATTAAGAGAGGGTTGGAAAAGGTGGTTAGATAGAATAGGACTTAAAAGAGAAAGGTCATAAAGGCCAAAGTATCTTCTAAATTAGAGGTAAGATCTTAAGCCCGAGCCCGAGTCCGAGCCGGGCCGGGTCGGGCTCAAAATATCAATGATTACATTCGGGTCGGGTCGGGTCGGGCTTCTCTCTCGCCAACTTTTTTTTAAAATAAATATTTATTTATGTATTATGTATATTAAAACGATGTATGGATATTAAACTAAGGAATACTTATAAAATATAATGAAATAAATAATTTGGATAAAACAGAGAAGGCGCTGTATGGTAATTGCCAGATGTTCAAGAGGACAAGACCCGAGACTGAACTCCCGGTCTCCCGCACAATACGCACTTTACACCGAGATGATCGCCCTGGACCACCTACCTCAGCAGGTCTGACTTCTCAAACAGCAGCTGGTCCAGAAACATGTATGAATGGATTCATCCGTGCGCGCAGTCTCCAGCGGAGGATTTTTAAAGTCTGTTTGTTTCCACCTTTAGTAACGAAGACTATAGTGAACCTGCTGCGCTCTGGAGGCTTTACCCCAGAGACCTGCTGCTGCTGCTGCTCCTCTCCTTGTCAGAGAATATGCATCTTACAGTCTTGTTTAACTGGAAGAATTTAAGAGGCTTTAATTTGTTATCATTATGCACAGGCATCGTCACAAATGGGATCACACAAATCGCAACCAGTCCCTTTTCCCGGAGCAGTGCTCTGTCCGGCTCTGACTGACGCAAATATAACATTTCGGGTTTTTTCGGGCTCGGGCCTGCAAATCAAGTTAATTGATCGGGCTCGGGCCGGGTCGGGCTTTAATACCATCGGGCCTGGGTCGGGTCGGGCTGGATTTTTTAGGCCCGATCTTACCTCTATTCTAAATTGAGCCCACACTCTCACTGTATGTCTTACGACAGGATTATCACCAGATTTGTTTGGGGGTAGGGGTAGGGGGGAACCAAGTAGTGCTGGAATGGAAACATCTTTTGCTGAGTTCAACTCCATCAATACCCATGAAGGACGATCTATATGATTATAAAAGTGAGACCAAAATACAATGCAACGTATATTGGCTGCCCAGTAGTAAAGACGAAAGTTGGGCAAGGCCAGGCCTCCAGCCTCCTTTGGTCTTTGAAGGTGGACTTTACTTATTCGAGGACGTTTGCCTTTCCATAAAAAGGAAGAAATTATAGTATCTAAGGAATCAAAAAAGGATTTGGGGATAAAAATCGGTATGGATTGGAATAGATATAGGAATTTAGGGAGGATATTCATTTT
Source organism: Scomber colias (assembly GCA_021039105.1). NCBI lineage: Eukaryota > Metazoa > Chordata > Actinopteri > Scombriformes > Scombridae > Scomber > Scomber colias. Next base: position 13,075 of record JAJDFG010000507.1, read on the forward strand.
AACCGAATTAATTCGGCCCACCAGGGACATGCACATGGGGGACCACTGCATTAGGCTCCGTTTCACCTGGTTTAGTAAGGTGAGAAAATTTTTTTTCAGGAGATCGCTGTGTTTTCTTGTGACTGTAATGCCTAAGTAAGTAAACTGGTTTGTAACAGTCTTGAAAGGGAGGTTAGTGTATTCTAATGCAAGTGCCATTTCATTAACAGGAAAAAGTTCGCTTTTATGTAAGTTCAGCTTATAACCAGAAAAGTAACCAAATTGGGCGAGTATTGATAGCATGTGGGGTAGAGAAGCGAGTGGATTTGATATGAATACCAAAAGGTCGTCTGCATAAAGAGACACCTTATGTTCAGACCCGCTCCTCGAGATGCCTGTAATATCCTTACAGGAACGTAACGCAATTGCTAATGGTTCTATTGCCAGATTGAAAAGTAATGGACTTAAAGGACACCCTTGTCGGGTTCCTCTCAGGAGGTTAAAGGGTTGCGATTGTTGCGAATTAGTAAGCACCGACGCCATAGGGCGGTGATACAGTAATTTTATCCATGCAATAAAGACTTGGCCAAAGTTGAATTTTTCTAGAGCTGCAAACAAATATCTCCACTCCACACGATCAAAGGCCTTTTCGGCGTCTAGGGACAAGATACATTCAGGGGTCTCATTTGAGGCTGTATAAAGAATATCAAATACACGACGAGTATTAAAATAGGAATGGCGGTTTTTTATGAAACCTGTTTTGTCTTCTGATATAATTGATGGTAGAATTTTCTCTAACCTAAGCGCAAGGACCTTTGCCAGTATTTTGGCATCAACATTTAGTAAGGAGATCGGTCTGTAGGAAGAACAATCAACGGGATCCTTGCCCTTCTTGGCCGCCAGTGTGATACAGGCATCAGTAAGTGATGCAGGGAGTCTACCTAACTTGAGCGAGTCTGTGAGCACTGTGCACAATTGAGGTGAGAGTGTAGAAGAGAATGACTTAAAAAACTCAGCAGGAAAACCGTCTGGTCCAGGGGACTTTCCAGAATTCAAAGAAGAAATAGCTATAGCTATTTCCTCCTTTGTGATGGATTTCTCTAACTTTCCCTGGTCGTCAGGAGACAGTACAGGGATATTTAAATTATTTAGAAAGTCCTGCATTGGAGTACTGTCATTTGGGAATTCGGAAGTGTAGAGTTTGTTGTAAAAGTTATAGAAAGTGTCATTAATTTGGGAGAGATCTGTGGTCATATTGCCATCTTCCATTCTAATTTCTGTGATATGTCGCTTTGCTTTGGTTTCTCTTAATTGATTAGCCAGCATCTTACCCGTCTTGTCACCATGTATGTAAAATCTGCTCTTGCTCTTTAAAAATTGATGTTCAATTGAGTGTGTAGATAGGAGGTCAAATTTAGCCTGTAGTTCTATTCTTTTTTTGTAAAGTTCAGGATTCTTAACTTGAGCATATTGTAGGTCAATTTCTTTAATTTGTTTGACCAATTCCAATCTCTCTCTGGAGGCCTTCTTTTTCATGTTTGCACTGTAGGAAATGATCTGACCTCTCAGAAAGGCTTTCAGAGCATCCCACACTATCAGGCTGGAAGTTTCAGGAGAATTATTTATTTCAAGAAAGGTGGATATTTGCTCCTCTATGAATTTCACAAATTTGCTATCAGACAATAGGGTTGTATTAAAACGCCAGTGTCTTTTAATTTGGGGGAAATTAGGAGGGCTCATGGACAATACCACTGGAGCATGGTCTGATATCACAATACTCTGATAGTCGCATGATTGGACCGAAGGAATTAACTGATTGTCAATAAAAAAATAATCAATCCTTGTGAAGGTATGATGGACATGTGAGAAAAAAGAATACTCTCTCTGGATGGGATGAAGAAAGCGCCATATATCAGAAATATCGAAATTGGATAGAAAAGACCGGATCAATGATGCAGATTTACTTAAGGCAGCTGGTTTTGTGGACGAACGATCTAATACAGGGTCCAGCCAGCAATTAAATTCCCCCCAAAGAATAAGCGAGTGTGAGCTCAGATCAGGCAGAGAGGAGAAAAAACGCTCAAAGAACCCTGCATCATCCATGTTTGGGGCATAGACATTGGCAAGCATCACTGGTGTGTTATATAGGTTTCCAGTGACAATGATATAACGACCATAGGGATCTGCTATTACCTTGTGAGGTTCAAAGGTCGTGTTTGAGTTTATAAGAATTGACACTCCTCTAGCCTTAGCCTGGAAAGCAGAATGAAAATGCTGCCCCGCCCACCCCGCCATGAGGCGGTTGTTATCAGCATTACGAATATGTGTCTCTTGCAGGAATGCAATTGATGCTTTCAATTGTTTGATGTGAGAGAACACTCTTCTCCGTTTAACTGGGTGGTTCAACCCCTTAACATTCCAGCTTACAAACTTTAAAGTACTATTCATTTCTTTGTAACAGTAGTAGATGCAAGCTGATAGCAGAGCATGTTATCAGAACTCCAGGGCTCGGTCCTGAAATGTGAACGTCTAACAGGTAGCAGCATGGACCAGATAAAGGGTTTATATGGGCTCTTAGAACAATATTACCCCCCACCCCCACCCCCCTCTCCATAACAAGACAGCTGCCAAAGAACATAGCAGCAAGCTCTTTATAACACCCATCGTCCAAAAGAAAAATCTTCCTGTCTCTTCGTCATTCACTTCAGCTCCCTGGCTGCTATTTTAAGTGCATCACACACACCTGGATCAATGTTTAGCATTGCTACAACACAGTCAAAAGAAAAAGCACGAAGAAACCCATTTGAAAACTTCTTATATGAGTCTGTAAACAGAAGAAAAAGAAACAAAAAAAAGAAAAGAGACTCCATAATAGTCTTACTTGAGAGTGGCTTGTTAAGTTTACATCAGAGGCAGTTACTCACGGACTTAATGCCACAGCTGCCACAGCGGCAAGCTCTCCAACATGGGTCCTGAACTTGTAGCTCTGCCAGAGTCAGTTAGGTCGGTCCTGGTGACCAGGATGTAGCGGGCAGGTTGTCGACATATGCCCGCGCCTCGTCGGGCGAGCGCAGCCACTTCTTGTGTCCGGAGGAGAGCGTGATTCGGAGCCGGGCAGGGTATAGCAGAGAGGGCTTGAGCCCTCGGTTATAGAGTTCAGTCATTACCGCCCTGTATTCAGCTCGTTTGCTCAAAACCTCCGGGCAGTAGTCCTCCACAATCCGGATCTGTTGACCTTGGTATTCCAGCTTCCCTCTTCGTCTGGCCTCGCGGATCAGAAGCTCCTTCACTTGAAAGCGGTGGAGCCGTATAATCACCGGGCGCGGCCTCTGTCCTGGGGATGGCTTGGCTGCTAATGAGCGGTGAGCGCGGTCAATTTCAGGCGGGGAAGGGAGAGTGTCTCGTCCAAATACCTCAGAGAGTATACCGGAGAAGAATTCTGTGGGGCGTGCACCTTCCGTCGACTCCGCCAGGCCGAAGATGCGAAGATTTTGCCGTCTGCTCCGGCCCTCGAGGTCGACCACTTTAGCCATTAGCTTGGAATTGTTTTCGCTGAGCCCAGAGCAGACGTTTTCCAACTCACCAACACGTTGGCTCAGGTCTTCAGCGGTGAGTTCGAGAGAGGAGAGGCGTTGACCGTGGTCTTCCACGACGGACTGAATTTGGTCAAACTTGCTTTCCAGTGAGCTAAAAGAGGCTCTGAAGTCGGTTGCTAGCGCCTCTCGGTGTTGGTCTAGCAATGCAGACACGGCATCCAGCGTTAAGTTAGCTGCTGAGTCGTCTTTTTTCCCAGATTTACCACTCTTCGACGTCATATTGAGTTGGATATAGGTTAAAATTACACAAGTAAGTTAAGATGCTTCGACTGTGCCATAAGTAGGTGTGTGAATAACGGAAAAAATAAAAGTGAACGGGAGCAGCAGTTTACTGCGTCTACTCCATGTGGCTGTTAACCGGAAGTCCCACGAGTTGGTTTTTTACATTGATCAGAGTCAACTGACTCACTTGCGTTGCTGCTGCCTCTACCGCTACTCGTTTTTTGTTTTCAAACGACGCATCGACGCACAGTTTTTGCGTTGACGTATTTTTTGCGTCAGCGTAATCGATTACGTCGACGCGTCGCCCCAGCCCTACTTTGAAGCTGATAAAGACCAGGCGGGGAGTTCCTGTCGTCTGAAATGAAGCCAATGCGGAAGTAACTTAGAGCTGCATTCTATCAAAAGGCCACCAGGGGGCGATCGTTTTGTGTCCAAAAAGACTTCCGGCTCTATACAAGTCAATGGAGAATTCACCAATTTCTCACTTGATTTTTAACCTCAGTAAACGTTTTCAAAATGTGTTTATGGTCTCAATCGCTAGTTTAAAGCCTTCTTCAATGCAGTCTGGTGTTCATTTGTGAAATTTTGGCCTCCCTGATTTTATATTTGACGATAAAGCAGGGTATGCATTGGGGGCGTGGCTACGTCGTGATTGACAGGTTGGTTGACAGGCTCAGGAGGGCAGAGAGATAGGCCTTGAACCTGCCGTGAACTTGTCTCACATCGACAGTTTTTCTGAGTTCAGAGTTTTGTTTTACATTTCAGTCGCCTAAAAATGGTTTGTTCGGCTTTTGGATGTGCTAACCGATACACAAAGGATTCTGATATTCAGCTGTTTCGGTAAGTAACATTGCATTTCCCATTCAAAATGACTTGCATTTTATTTTAGCCAAAATTAGTATTAATATCATAGTTAACATTAACGTGCATTACTGACGAAGAGTAAAGTTTAAGGTACGAGTCACCATGTGCTAACCTGCAGGATCACATCCCTATGTTACCCACTTTGTATGTGACCGGGGAACCTTATATAACCTTAGGTCTATATACAGTCTTATATACAGTCTATGATAGGGATGATCCCGTCTACAGTTAGCCAGTTAGCTGAGTTAGCCGCTGAGCTAGCAACCATAGACTGTATATAAGAAAGGGCACGATCAGGGAACAAAGGACCCGGGGAACATAGCATAGACTGTATATAAGAAACATAGGTACGCTCCCCTAACCCGCTGCTAACAAAGCGTTAACTTCGCCGGTAACGTAACGTTAGTAACAAAGTCATAGAAATGTGAGCACTCAAAAGCTGTGTGTGCAACGTCAATATAGCGGTTTGTGAGGTCGTTGTGATATTTAAGGTTGAAATTAACATAATTTAGACATGATTACACCAGCTTTGTGGCAATACAGTACGTGTTAATGGTTAATACATTTTGTTAGCAGGTCACCACTTCCTAAACAGCACTGGCTATTTATCTTCATGTCCTCTTAAATTCGCCTATTTGTGTGTTGTCATATCGACTGTTTTAATACAGGCTTAATTTCAGTCTTAATATATTTTGGTTGTAAGAAGTCTGATAGTGTATGACTCCACTTTTTAATGTAATGTTATTTTAATATGTCAGAGACTAGAGATGACAGGCCTTGAATAACTGTTTGGAAACGTGCACAAATGACCTCAGCTTTTAAATTCTTTCACTTAACATGACTACAGTCCTTTCTTGAAATACATGGAAAACACAAGACAGGAAATCTTACCTTGACATTAAGCATATTTGTTGATGTACACCTATCCTGACAAGCTGTTATATGTATATAATTCATTGTAATCCACCTTTTCTCAACTAAAGTGTTTGTCTTTGTCTGTAATTCGAAAGGTATCCACATTGAAATGACCGAGAAGGAAGACTTCATCCGTGGAGCAGTTATTTGATGCCATTCATCTGGTTAACGGAGACGGAGAACGGAGAACGGAGACTGCATAGACAACATCCTTGGTTCTCAAATGGGTTGTGATGATGATTCCAGAAAACCAATTCCAGTTCAACTTAATCAGATGAAACCATAGACCAACTATTGTAGCAGTGTATAATTCTGTCCTTAATATTCTGAGGTTCAATTTCTTGAATCTGAATTAATTTCTGCAGTTGTTAGACAGGCAATGATAGGATTGGAACATTTAATAAATGTTGCTATAATGTGTTGAATAAAGCTCTTGTAATTACATATTCAACAAACCTCAATGTATTTGCATAATTATAATACTGTACATGTAGCTATTGTAACAATTCATACTAGATATACGCCATTAAAAAAAAAAAAAAGTTCCACAAACTAAGGGCATGATCGTCAAAAATTCTTTATTACACAATATTGCATCAAGTAAATGGGGAACTGTGAACTATAACATTTTGAACTATTTACATTTTGTGACAGCTACGTCTGGCATGGGGAGAGAGAGTGTCAGAGACCATGGGGTGATTCGACTGGGGTGGTTAGGGGAGAAAAAAAGGGTGGGAATTGGAGTATGTAGAGGACAAGGAAGAGCAGAGCCGGTAAATCTGAACAGTGTTATGGCCACAATTGTTAAAATAAGGAAAAATAATATATTATCAAAAATAACACTCATCACATGAGGCATGACACTGTGGGCTATTGGTCAGGGCTGAAAAAAAAAATCCATTGAGGCTCAACTTCAACAGCAAAGAAACTACAACATTTCACTGTTGCTGAAGTTGGGCTTTAATGGACTCAGCAAAGCTGTTTAAAAAAAATATAATTTCCCCTAGGGGTTAAATGAACTCCATCACGCACAAATAACCCAGGAGTGTCAAACCTGATGTGAGGGTGATGAACAAAAACACCATTTAAACAAGGAACAAATGTAGCCATAACACTGTTCACAAACCTGCGAGCCTTGTCAAGTTTCGCAGGTTTGTCACCAGCCCTCCACCTGCACCTCTGGGTGAGTTCGGAGAAGAGGATTGTCATATCCGGGTACTGCAGGTAGAGGCGGCGCAGGTCCTCCTTCATGGCTGCGACGAGGCCGACACTCTTCACACTCCCCAGGTCATTCCCACCGCAGTGGATGAGGAGGACGTCCGGCACTGCTCTTCCTTGTAGGGACCTGTGGAAAAAAGGGACAAGGCTTTTCCACCTCAGGCCACCCCAGCCGAACCACTGGACGAGCAGGTTGTCGTGACCAAGGTTGTCCCCCATGGTCTCTGCAGCTCTCTCAGCCCCACGCCGGACGTAGCTGTCACCAATTATCCAAACATTCACTGGATGGAGAAAAAACATTATGAAGAGAAATGTATCAGATTATAAACTATAAAGACAAAGAGGAAATAACTTTTAATACATTAGCTCCACACAGTTAATTTATCTATAAATACATTATTCCCTTGAATTATATATAAGTAGTTAAGTTATTGTTAGTTAGTTAGTTATATAACAAGTAACTATCTAAGTAACTAACTAACAAGTAAATAATACTCACTTCGCCTTCCTTTAGCAGGTCCACATGCCATAGTGGTAGCAGTGATATTTTTTTCCTGAAAGATAAAGAAATAATTCCAATAGATCTGTTGTTTTTGACAATGAAATGAACAACACTTGCAAAAAATATCCTTACTGAAGTAATGTTACTTGGTGTGTACCAACTGCCCTTAACAGTATATGATAACAGTTAAAAACACCGAATGATAACGTTAGTTCAATAAGCTATTTTCTACGTGTGCTAACCGGTGCTAACGTTAGCTCTGACAGCCAGCACGTCAATACAGGCAACAGTTAACATTAGCATTACACACGTAACTAACGTTACTCCTCTCTTAATATTTGATGATTATATACATGCATGCAATTAGGTATGTCACATTACTAAGCTACTTTAACACTTGGCTGTAAAGTTTTCGAGTTTACCTCGAATTGTGATTTTCCCTCCATTTTCGGTGTGTGGGTTGCGGTGGGTCGGGTAGGCAGCATAGACATCAAGATAGATACAAGCGTGCTGAGTTGAATGGATCTCTATCAGTGAACTGTATAGAGATCCAGCCCTCACAGCCATAGGCTCGTAAACCTCCTCGTCCCGCCCATTGTCCCGCCCACACTTCCTGCCATGGTCCCGCCTCATGCCCATATAAGTAGAATCCGTGTTCTTTTTTTCCCAGCATGCACCTGAAATTTTCAAGATGGCGCCGCCCAGATTCGATACTATTGGCTTCCGAGCAGCAGTCCAAAAACCAATGGGTGACGTCACGGATGTTACGTCCATTTCTTATATACAGTCTATGATAAAGACATATATGAGGTCCACCATGAGCCAAGAGAGGCTCACAGGACTGGCCGTTATGTCAATTGAGCGTGATGTTCGCTGGTCTTTGGACATGGAGGACATTGTGGTTGCCAAGGCTCGCAAACAGCAGATGTAGATATTTTGCATATTTTTTAAAGGTTAATCTTATATGTGTGTGTGTACTTTTATCTATGTTGGATTTTATATTTAATACCGAATTTGCAGTTTGTTTATATGTTGATTGCAAATAAGTAATTTTATAATAAGTAAAATAAGTAAACATACATACATACTGTGTGTGCATTAGCCTATATGCAACATTTGTAAGCAGTATTTGCACTGTTAAGAAATATTTTATTGATATAATGTGTGGTTGAACTTCAACAGTGTGTCTATGCTGTGTTTCCTGTAGGCTTTGGGCGGGCGGGGTGGGATGGTGAGGCGTAGGTTTTTTTTGCTGTGGTCCAGGGGGTGTCTGCGTCGGTGGGCGGTGGTGGTGGGGGGGCCTCCAAGTTCATTTTGCTTGGGGCCCCCAAATTCCTTGAAACGGCCCTGATGATGATGATGACGATGGTGACGGTCAACAGAAAACATCGGAGCTCTACTAACTTCCCTTTGTCCAAAACTCCCGCCGCCTCCCAGGTGAAACCACACCCATGTGTCAATCAATGCATGTGACGCAACACGTGCAGCTGAAGCAAATATAAACATAAACTAATATTAATATTTTGGCTCCTACAATATTAATGATTGTTATTAAAAGTCTGTGGATGGATGGATGGACTGCTGCAGTGATGACTTTACAAACACAGGCTGATGATGAAGGTGTGTCTCTGCTTGGTTAGATGTGACCAACGATGTGCAATGACGACATCAAGACATTATGAACTTTTTTTTTCCTACAGCAACACGAACCCTGAACGGACCCAAGTAGTCTTCATTACTCCTCCCGTGCAATACAATAACTCAATTGACTCTTCACGTGCAATAGCCTATTCTTGTTTTTATTGATTGATTTTATTTTATTTATTGTTTTATTAATGTTAGATCTGTGATTGAATGCGATGTGAATCCGCTATTGTGGCACCTAACAGAGCAGCACTTTTAATTTCGTTGTATTGTTCACATTATAATGACAATAAAGATTTTGACTTGATCATGTACAAATCTGCTTTTTTTAGGAATATCTCAAACATTTATGATGCATGATAAGATGCAGAAAACATTTATGATAGAGAAATGCTTTGTTACAGGTCTGAGAGAGTCTCACCGATGGATTTCCCCTTATTGATTTAAGGCTCTGTTTCACATATATTTCATTTTATACTCATTTTCTGGATATTTCTGGAGTAATCTGCAGATATTTAATGATTCATGTTTCAGATAGTTTGCTGAAAGGATGGAAAGTGGTACAAATTATTAAAATATCCAGTTAATCAAATGTGATCCATAGAGACTCATCAGATACATGTAGTACTCAGATCAACCACCAGGGGGGTTTTATTTAAACGCTGTCAGTCACTGACCTTTTTACAGTATTTTATGAGCTTTTGCAGTATTTTTATCTTTCTTTGTAGTATTTTTATCTTTCTTTGTAGTATTTTTATCCTTCTTTGTAGTATTTTTGTCTTTGTTTGTAGTATTTTTATCTTGTTTGTAGTATTTTTATCTTTCTTTGTAGTATTTTTATCTTTCTTTGTAGTATTTTTATCTTTCTTTGTAGTATTTTTGTCTTTGTTTGTAGTATTTTTATCTTTCTTTGTAGTATTTTTATCTTTCTTTGTAGTATTTTTGTCTTTGTTTGTAGTATTTTTATCTTGTTTGTAGTATTTTTATCTTTCTTTGTAGTATTTTTATCTTTCTTTGTAGTATTTTTATCTTTCTTTGTAGTATTTTTGTCTTTGTTTGTAGTATTTTTATCTTTCTTTGTAGTATTTTTATCTTGTTTGCAGTATTTTTATCTTTCTTTGTAGTATTTTTATCTTGTTTGCAGTATTTTTATCTATCTTTGCAGTATTTTTATCTTGTTTGCAGTATTTTTATCTTTCTTTGTAGTATTTTTATCTTGTTTGCAGTATTTTTATCTTTCTTTGCAGTATTTTTATCTTGTTTGCAGTATTTTTTATCTTTCTTTGTAGTATTTTTATCTTGTTTGTAGTATTTTTATCTTTCTTTGTAGTATTTGTATCTTGTTTGCAGTATTTTTATCTTGTTTGCAGTATTTTTATCTTTCTTTGTAGTATTTTTATCTTTCTTTGTAGTATTTTTATCTTTCTTTGTAGTATTTTTATCTTTCTTTGGAGTATTTTTATCTTTCTTTGTAGTATTTTTATCTTTCTTTGTAGTATTTTTATCTTTCTTTGTAGTATTTTTATCTTTCTTTGCAGTATTTTTATCTTGTTTGCAGTATTTTTATCTTTCTTTGTAGTATTTTTGTCTTTGTTTGTAGTATTTTTGTCTTTGTTTGTAGTATTTTTATCTTTCTTTGTAGTATTTTTATCTTGTTTGCAGTATTTTTATCTTTCTTTGCAGTATTTTTATCTTGTTTGCAGTATTTTTATCTATCTTTGCAGTATTTTTATCTTGTTTGCAGTATTTTTATCTTTCTTTGCAGTATTTTTGTCTTGTTTGCAGTATTTTTATCTTTGTTTGTAGTATTTTTATCTTGTTTGCAGTATTTTTATCTTTCTTTGTAGTATTTTTATCTTGTTTGCAGTATTTTTATCTTTCTTTGTAGTATTTTTATCTTTCTTTGTAGTATTTTTATCTTTCTTTGTAGTATTTTTATCTTTCTTTGTAGTATTTTTATCTTGTTTGCAGTATTTTTATCTTTCTTTGTAGTATTTTTATCTTTCTTTGTAGTATTTTTATCTTGTTTGCAGTATTTTTATCTTTCTTTGTAGTATTTTTATCTTGTTTGTAGTATTTTTATCTTTCTTTGTAGTATTTTTATCTTTCTTTGTAGTATTTTTATCTTTCTTTGTAGTATTTTTATCTTGTTTGCAGTATTTTTATCTTTCTTTGTAGTATTTTTATCTTTCTTTGTAGTATTTTTATCTTGTTTGCAGTATTTTTGTCTTTCTTTGTAGTATTTTTATCTTATTTGCAGTATTTTTATCTTTCTTTGTAGTATTTTTGTCTTTCTTTGTAGTATTTTTATCTTGTTTGCAGTATTTTTATCTTTCTTTGTAGTATTTTTGTCTTTCTTTGTAGTATTTTTATCTTGTTTGCAGTATTTTTATCTTTCTTTGTAGTATTTTTATCTTTCTTTGTAGTATTTTTATCTTTCTTTGTAGTATTTTTGTCTTTGTTTGTAGTATTTTTATCTTGTTTGCAGTATTTTTATCTTTCTTTGTAGTATTTTTATTTTGTTTGCAGTATTTTTATCTTTCTTTGTAGTATTTTTATCTTGTTTGCAGTATTTTTATCTTGTTTGTAGTATTTTTGTCTTTCTTTGTAGTATTTTTATCTTGTTTGCAGTATTTTTTATCTTTCTTTGCAGTATTTTTATCTTTCTTTGCAGTATTTTTATCTTTCTTTGTAGTATTTTTATCTTTCTTTGTAGTATTTTTATCTTGTTTGCAGTATTTTTATCTTTCTTTGTAGTATTTTTATCTTTCTTTGTAGTATTTTTATCTTATTTGCAGTATTTTTATCTTTCTTTGTAGTATTTTTATCTTTCTTTGTAGTATTTTTGTCTTTCTTTGTAGTATTTTTATCTTTCTTTGTAGTATTTTTGTCTTTCTTTGTAGTATTTTTATCTTGTTTGCAGTATTTTTATCTTTCTTTGTAGTATTTTTATCTTGTTTGCAGTATTTTTATCTTTCTTTGTAGTATTTTTGTCTTTGTTTGTAGTATTTTTGTCTTTGTTTGTAGTATTTTTATCTTTCTTTGTAGTATTTTTATGTTGTTTGCAGTATTTTTATCTTTCTTTGTAGTATTTTTATTTTGTTTGCAGTATTTTTATCTTTCTTTGTAGTATTTTTATCTTGTTTGCAGTATTTTTATCTTGTTTGTAGTATTTTTGTCTTTCTTTGTAGTATTTTTATCTTGTTTGCAGTATTTTTATCTTTCTTTGCAGTATTTTTATCTTTCTTTGCAGTATTTTTATCTTGTTTGTAGTATTTTTATCTTTCTTTGTAGTATTTTTATCTTTCTTTGTAGTATTTTTATCTTTCTTTGTAGTATTTTTATCTTGTTTGCAGTATTTTTATCTTTCTTTGTAGTATTTTTATCTTTCTTTGTAGTATTTTTATCTTTTTTTGTAGTATTTTTGTCTTGTTTGCAGTATTTTTATCTTTCTTTGTAGTATTTTTGTCTTTGTTTGTAGTATTTTTATCTTTTTTTGTAGTATTTTTGTCTTGTTTGCAGTATTTTTATCTTTCTTTGTAGTATTTTTATCTTTCTTTGTAGTATTTTTATCTTTCTTTGTAGTATTTTTATCTTTATTTGTAGTATTTTTATCTTTCTTTGTAGTATTTTTATCTTTTTTTGTAGTATTTTTATCTTGTTTGCAGTATTTTTATCTTTCTTTGTAGTATTTTTTATCTTGTTTGTAGTATTTTTATCTTGTTTGCAGTATTTTTTATCTTGTTTGTAGTATTTTTGTCTTGTTTGTAGTATTTTTATCTTTCTTTGTAGTATTTTTGTCTTGTTTGTAGTATTTTTATCTTGTTTGCAGTATTTTTTATCTTGTTTGTAGTATTTTTATCTTGTTTGCAGTATTTTTATCTTTCTTTGTAGTATAGTAGTATTTTTATCTTTCTTTGTAGTATTTTTATCTTTCTTTGCAGTATTTTTATCTTTCTTTGTAGTATTTTTGTCTTTATTTGTAGTATTTTTATCTTTCTTTGCAGTATTTTTATCTTTCTTTGTAGTATTTTTATCTTGTTTGCAGTATTTTTATCTTTCTTTGTAGTATTTTTATCTTTCTTTGTAGTATTTTTATCTTGTTTGCAGTATTTTTATCTTTCTTTGTAGTATTTTTATCTTGTTTGCAGTATTTTTATCTTTCTTTGTAGTATTTTTATCTTTCTTTGTAGTATTTTTATCTTTCTTTGTAGTATTTTTATCTTTCTTTGTAGTATTTTTATCTTTCTTTGCAGTATTTTTATCTTTCTTTGTAGTATTTTTATCTTGTTTGCAGTATTTTTATCTTTCTTTGCAGTATTTTTGTCTTTCTTTGTAGTATTTTTATCTTGTTTGCAGTATTTTTATCGTTCTTTGTAGTATTTTTATCTTTCTTTGTAGTATTTTTATCTTTCTTTGCAGTATTTTTATCTTTCTTTGTAGTATTTTTATCTTGTTTGCAGTATTTTTATCTTTCTTTGCAGTATTTTTGTCTTTCTTTGTAGTATTTTTATCTTGTTTGCAGTATTTTTATCGTTCTTTGTAGTATTTTTATCTTTCTTTGCAGTATTTTTGTCTTTCTTTGTAGTATTTTTATCTTGTTTGCAGTATTTTTATCTTTCTTTGTAGTATTTTTATCTTGTTTGCAGTATTTTTATCTTTATTTGTAGTATTTTTATCTTTCTTTGCAGTATTTTTATCTTTCTTTGTAGTATTTTTATCTTTCTTTGTAGTATTTTTATCTTGTTTGCAGTATTTTTATCTTTCTTTGCAGTATTTTTATCTTGTTTGCAGTATGTTCACTAATGAAGAGATTAAAGTCTTTCACTCCTTCACTCTGTAACATCCAGTGAATCATGTGACCCCTGTGTTCATCATCAGACTCGTGCAGTACTCAGATCAACCAGCAGGAGGCTTTTTATTTCAACGCTGTCAGTGAGACACAATTTAAAGGCCTGAATATGTTTTACCAGTTCAGAAGAATTGAAGGTAAGACAAACATTTAAACACTCATAATTAAATATGAATAGTTAGTGGATGATGTCATGTTTAAACCACGCCCCCTTTTCTTCTTCTACACATGTTAAACACAGAAGACTGATCATCATGTGACTGTGAGGCTTGAAGCAGACTTTAAAGCAATGACATCATCACAGTTTAATCCTGTATCTGAATTCATTAAATATTAAAATGTGTGTTAAAGGTCAGAGGTCACTGAGCTGCTGAGAAGCTCAAAATCATTTTAGCAGTTTAGTAACCACCCTAGCAACCAGTTTAGTAACCACCCTAACAACCAGTTTAGTAACCACCCTAGCAACTAGTTTAGTAACCACCCTAGCAACCAGTTTAGTAACCACCCTAACAACAAGTTTAGTAACCCCCCCTAGCAACCAGTTTAGTAACCACCCTTGCAACCAGTTTAGTAACCACCCTAGCAACCAGTTTAGTAACCACCTTAGCAACCAGTTTAGTAACCACCCTAGCAACCAGTTTAGTAACCACCCTAACAACCAACCAGTTGAGTAACCACCCTAGCAACCAGTTTAGTAACCACCTTAGAAACCAGTTTAGTAACCACCCTAACAACCAACCAGTTTAGTAACCACCCTAGCAACCAGTTTAGTAACCACCCTAAAAACCAGTTTAGTAACCACCCTAGCAACCAGTTTAGTAACCACCCTAACAACCAACCAGTTTAGTAACCACCCTAGCAACCAGTTTAGTAACCACCCTAACAACCAGTTTAGTAACCACCCTAACAACCAGTTTAGTAACCCCCCTAGCAACCAGTTTAGTAACCACCCTAGCAACCAGTTTAGTAACCACCTTAGCAACCAGTTTAGTAACCACCCTAACAACCAGTTTAGTAACCACCCTAGAAACCAGTTTAGTAACCACCCTAGCAACCAGTTTAGTAACCATCCTAGCAACCAGTTTAGTAACCACCCTAGCAACCAGTTTAGTAACCACCCTAGAAACCAATTTAGTAACCACCATAGCAACCAGTATAGTAACCACCCTAGCAACCAGTTTTGTAACCACTCTAGCAACCAGTTTAGTAACCACCCTAGCAACCACCCTAGCAACCAGTTTAGTAACCACCCTAGCAACCACCCTAGCAACCAGTTTAGTAACCACCCTAGAAACCAGTTTAGTAACCACCCTAGCAACCAGTTTAGTAACAGTTTAGTAACCACCCTAGCAACCAGTTTAGTAACCACCCTAGCAACCAGTTTAATAACCACCCTTGCAACCAGTTTAGTAACCACCCTAGCAACCAGTTTAGTAACCACCTTAGCAACCAGTTTAGTAACCACCCTAGCAACCAGTTTAGTAACCACCCTAACAACCAACCAGTTGAGTAACCACCCTAGAAACCAGTTTAGTAACCACCCTAACAACCAGTTTAGTAACCACCCTAACAACCAACCAGTTTAGTAACCACCCTAGCAACCAGTTTAGTAACCACCCTAAAAACCAGTTTAGTAACCACCCTAGCAACCAGTTTAGTAACCACCCTAACAACCAACCAGTTTAGTAACCACCCTAGCAACCAGTTTAGTAACCACCCTAACAACCAGTTTAGTAACCACCCTAACAACCAGTTTAGTAACCCCCCTAGCAACCAGTTTAGTAACCACCCTAGCAACCAGTTTAGTAACCACCTTAGCAACCAGTTTAGTAACCACCCTAACAACCAGTTTAGTAACCACCCTAGAAACCAGTTTAGTAACCACCCTAGCAACCAGTTTAGTAACCATCCTAGCAACCAGTTTAGTAACCACCCTAGCAACCAGTTTAGTAACCACCCTAGAAACCAATTTAGTAACCACCATAGCAACCAGTATAGTAACCACCCTAGCAACCAGTTTTGTAACCACTCTAGCAACCAGTTTAGTAACCACCCTAGCAACCACCCTAGCAACCAGTTTAGTAACCACCCTAGCAACCAGTTTAGTAACCACCCTAGAAACCAGTTTAGTAACCACCCTAGCAACCAGTTTAGTAACAGTTTAGTAACCACCCTAGCAACCAGTTTAGTAACCACCCTAGCAACCAGTTTAGTAACCATCCTAGCAACCAGTTTAGTAACCACCCTAGAAACCAGTTTAGTAACCACCCTAGAAACCAATTTAGTAACCACCATAGCAACCAGTATAGTAACCACCCTAGCAACCAGTTTAGTAACCACCCTAGCAACCAGTTTAGCAACCACCCCAGCAACCAGTTTTGTAACCACTCTAGCAACCAGTTTAGTAACCACCCTAGCAACCACCCTAGCAACCAATATAGTAACCACCCTAGCATCCAGTTTAGCAACCACCCCAGCAACCAGTTTTGTAACCACTCTAGCAACCAGTTTAGTAACCACCCTAGCAACCACCCTAGCAACCAATATAGTAACCACCCTAGCATCCAGTTTAGCAACCACCCTAGAAACCAGTTTAGTAACCATCCTAGCAACCAGTTTAGTATCCCCCCTAGCAACCAGTTTAGTAACAACCTTAGAAACCAGTTTGTAACCACCCTAGCAACCAACCTAGCAACCAGTTTAGTAACCACCTTTGAAACCAGTTTAGTAACCACCCTAGCAACCAGTTTAGTAACCACCCTAGCAACCACCCTAGCAACCAATATAGTAACCACCCTAGCATCCAGTTTAGCAACCACCCTAGAAACCAGTTTAGTAACCATCCTAGCAACCAGTTTAGTATCCCCCCTAGCAACCAGTTTAGTAACAACCTTAGAAACCAGTTTGTAACCACCCTAGCAACCAACCTAGCAACCAGTTTAGTAACCACCTTAGAAACCAGTTTAGTAACCACCCTAGCAACCAGTTTAGTAACCACCCTAGCAACCAGTTTAGTAACCAGGGCTGTTTCTGAGCATGTGCATCAGTTCATCACCAGGTTTAAAGCCCTGAGTTGTGACTTGCAGGCAGCGTTTCTGCATCAGTTCAACAAAGTCTCTGAACTTTGAACTTTGAGTTTAAAATCCGAAAATCACAAAAGAAAAAGTTTAAGAGAAAAATACGATCAGAAGATTTAAACGCTTTAAATATTTAAAACCTGAAGAAGACGAACACAAGAGCAGTTTATGACCTGAAGTTCAGGGACGACTCTCATGCTCGCGTGTGTGTGTGTGTGTGTGTGTGTGTGTGTGTGTGTGTGTGTGTGTGTGTGTGTGTTAGTAGGTGAGGAGGCCTTTGCAGAGCTCTGATCCAGATAGTGACTGTCGGTCAAAGGCCTCCTGCAACACACACACACACACACACACACACACACACACACACACACACACACACACACACACACACACACACACACACACACACACATGCACACACACACACCATGCTGCTGGTTCAGTGTGTGCTATGTCTCCGTTGATTCCCTGTGTATTTGCATGTGTGTGTGTAGGGGTGTGTGTGTAGGTGTGTGTGTGAGTGTGTGTGTGTGTGTGTGTGTGTGAGTGTGTGTGTGTGTGTGTGTGTGTGTGTGTGTGTCCAGAGATAGCAGCAGGTTAAACATTAACGTCGGGCGGCTCGTAAAGCTAACACCAAGACAGTGAACCTTTGGAGTTTGATATGATGTGATCACACACACACACACACACACACACACACACACACACACACACACACACACACACACACACACACACAGTGAGAGCGAGGCCCCTGATGACACGTGAACACACACACTCAGTCCTCAGAATGACACAGCTCTGATCGGAGGGAGGTGATCTCTGAAATTGCTCAGGTGAGTTTCTCTACTTTCCATCAGAAACGAGTTTAAGAGGTTTTGAATTTTATCTTTTTAGAGAGAGAGAGAGAGAGAGAGAGAGAGAGAGAGAGAGAGAGAGAGAGAGAGAGAGAGACAGAGAGTAAAGTAAGTGTCGTTCTACCGCTCTTCTCTTCTTCGCTGGTGTCTGATGAACAGTAGCTAAAATGGCTAACTGAGCAAACAGGCCGAGCTGTTCTAGCAGAGAGACGATGATGATGATGATGATGATGATGATGATAAAAAGCCTTAAAACTCATAAAAATGCCTTAAATGTGAAACTATTTAAACATAATAAATGAAAGATATAAGACAAGTTAAAGTGCTGCTGCAGTAAACAGAACTAAATACAGGCCTAAATACTGAGAGGACTTTTGTGTTTTAAGGTTTTTATGAGAAAAAAAAAGCATAAAAACCCCAAAAACATGAAAATCCTCTAAACTATAAACTTTATTATTCACTTTGGGCCTAAACTGATAAACACTGAGGTGCTTTAATATGAACTTTAAAGGGTTAACGTCTAATAGAAGTTGTACTTAGACCTTTTATCGCTGCAGTTTCTGAGTCAGACGTCGTTTTAATGCTGTTTGGAACATTTAATCATCTTTAATCTGAAGCCAATTAAATTAAAAGTCTTTATTATACTAGAATCATTTCACTGTTGATGAATTAACTCCAAACTTTAATTAAACCTCTTTAACTTTAACCTCATAAAGAAGTTTCAGCTTAACTGGAAACTTCATGTGAGTATTTAGAGGAGCTTTGAATGTTAATTGCTCATTTATTATTATTATTATTACTTTTACTACTTAAGAGCAATAAATGGTCAAAGTTAGATCCTTTATTAAAGTGAGAGGATTAATAACACAGTGAAGGAAGTTTAAAAACACTAAAAAACCAAACTAACAGTAAAGTTTGAATCATCTGAAGCTGATCTTTGTGGGACTGCTCCTTTAATCCCAGAATAATCTTCCTGAATGATTAATAATCAATAACTGACTGAGCGGCTCAGATTAATGTCATAAACAGTCTGATAAGCAGAGCTGCTGAACGGCATGCTGGGAGTCTGTGTGTGGGGGGGGGGGGGGCTAAAGCCTGATTGGATGAACGGACAGATGATGTCATCAGTCAGCAAAAAAAAGGACTCAATACATAACTCATATTTATAACTTAATAACCCATAAAAGTATTTCATTTAGACATATCCCATAATATTTCATCCTTTAGACTTAATGCTTCACAGATTACTGTTATCTCATAATTCAGGTTAACATCTCAGTTTAGACTTAATATCTCATAATATTTAATAATTTAGACTTAAAGTCTGTAAAGTCAGAATAAATATGTGTTCTGAGTTTGACATACCACAGAAAAGTGTGTTGTTAACCACCCTGCCAAATTTGAATGATTAAAAAAAATCACCAAATATATGAAATTAGGCTTCAAAGTTGTGTAAAAACCAGCCTCTGAAGCCCCGCCCCCTACCAAGTGTCACCTGTCAATCAAAGTCTGAGAGCTTTCTGCAGCTAGCTCGGCTGCTAACTCAGCTAACTGGCTAACTGTAGACTGTAGTAGTAGTAGTGCTAGCTAAGCTAACTGGCTAACTGTAGACTGTAGTAGTAGTAGTGCTAACTCAGCTAACTGGCTAACTGTAGACTGTAGTAGTAGTAGTGCTAACTCAGCTAACTGGCTAACTGTAGACT
>JAJDFG010000507.1:37500-135000 GCA_021039105.1 Scomber colias
ACATACACACCAATTAGATTTCATGTGGGCCGGATCATTAAAAAGATGGAAGGAAGGAGGAAAGAAGGGAAGGAAAAGAAGACAGGAAGGAAGGAAGGAAGGAAGGAAAGAAGGAATGAAGGAAAAGAAGACAGAAAGGAAGGAAGGAAAGAAGGAAGGAAGGAAAGAAGGACAAAAGGAAGGAAGGAAGGGATTAGGACAGAAGGAAGGAAGGAAGGAAGGACAGATGGAAGAAAGGGAGGGAGGGAGGAAGGAAGGAAGGAAAGAAGGAAGGAAAAAGAAAGAAAGAAATGGAAGAAGGACAGATGGGAGGAGGGAAGGAAAAAAGAAAGAAAGGGAGGAAGGAAGGAAGGAAGAAGGGGAGGAAGGAAGGAAGGAAAATAAGACAGGAAGGAAAGATGGAAGGACACAAAGGAAGGAAAGAAGGAAAAAGGAAAGGAAGGAAGGAAGGAAGGAAGGAAGGAAGGAAGGAAGGAAGGAACAGTCAAAAGAGTTGGGGTCAATTTGACCCGGGAGGACGACACAAGGGTTAAGTCAGGACTGTTGTTTTCTAGTATGGATTAAATGACAGATTAAATCTTGTTGGCTAGTTTGAGTTGGCTGATTTTTGTATTTTTGTATTTTTGTGGCGTTGCAGGAGAACGGGCAGCGGCGGTACGGCGGTCCTCCTCCGGACTGGGACGGCACTCCGCCAGAGAGAGGCAGCGAGATCTTTGTGGGGAAATTACCCAGAGACCTGTTTGAAGACGAATTGGTGCCGCTGTGTGAGAAGGTGAGAGACAGATGATTTATAGATTATTCACTTATAAACACTGTAATTTCATTTAATGGCACCTACTGGACATGAAACATCAGAGAAAGACTGAATGGATCTTTTTTCAGTATAAACATTTTGACAACTTGAGGTGTTAAGACAGAACAAAATGCTCTGATATCTTTTTCTAAATTGTCTCTATCAAAGTTATCAGTGAGTTATTGTGAGAGAAAAATGACAAAGATTAAACATGGTGTAGACGGAGGGAAAACAGCTGATCCGTTCAAATATAATATATACAGAAATGTAATTTGCTTTCATAGTTTGTGTCTTTAACTTTTCATTTGTGCAAGACAGGAAACATTTATTAAAAACAGAGAAACACAGTCCATGTTCTTGGTCTTGTTTTTTGATCAATATTAACAAATAACTCATGATGGTGATTGTTTGAGCATCGCTGGTTTGTCTGGTTTGATGCTGGTTCCAGTTATAATAATATTAATATTAATATAAATAGGTCAAACTGAGTCAACAGCAGAGAGGCGACCTGCAGGAAGCTTCAATATGAACATAGTCTTTATGAACACTCGGCTGTCCCACCAGTTATCATGTAATAATTCTTCCTCTCTCCAGTTTGGCAAAATCTACGAGGTGAGGATGATGATGGACTTCAACGGGAACAACAGGGGTTACGCCTTCGTCACCTTCAGCACCAAACAGGAGGCCAAAACAGCCATGAAGCAGCTCAACAACTATGAGATCAGGTCAGAATTCAATAACCTGTATGTCAGTATTACACTTCCATACTGAGACAATAACACAAAATATACACCAGACATGACCTGGGCTGCAGATAACCTGTATGTCAGTATTACACTTCCATACTGAGCCAATAACACAAAATATACACCAGACATGACCTGCTTCCTTCCTTCCCATCCCTCCTTCCTCCCTCCTTTCCTTCCTTCCTTCCTTCCTTCCTTCCTTTCTGCCTTCCTTCCATCTGTCCTTTCCTCCCTTTCTTCCTTCCTCCCTCCTTTCCTTCCTTCCTTGACTCGAGGACAACAGGAGGGTTAATTCAGTAGTGAGTTATTTCATTCCTGTGCTTCTCTTCTTCTTCAGGAACGGCCGCCTGCTGGGAGTTTGTGCCAGCGTCGACAACTGCCGCCTGTTTGTTGGCGGGATTCCCAAAACCAAGAAGCGCGAGGAGATCCTGACTGAGATGAGGAAGGTCACCGATGGAGTCATGGACGTCATCGTGTATCCGAGCGCCGCTGACAAGTCCAAGAACCGAGGCTTCGCTTTTGTGGAGTATGAGAGCCACCGAGCAGCCGCCATGGCTCGCCGCAAACTGCTGCCAGGTAGAGAACGAACATACTCAGCTTTAGTAGTATTCTAGTAGCAATACTGTTTAGAGAAGTCAAGCCAGGACACTCAGAAGGCAAACAATGAGTATGTATTACTAGGGCTGTCAAACGATTAATTTTTTTAATCGCGATTAATCGCAGAGTTTCCATAGTTAATCACGATTAATGGCGTTTTGAATTGCATGTTTAAAATCCTGTTATTTTCCATTTGAAGGCAGTTTTAAGCCCATAATGTAAAGCATTTCTTACCAGAGTGTCTTAACTGGGAATCAATCACGGCTCTGCTGCGACTCCCACACTCCAAAATGGTCCTTTGGTGGAGCTGAGGCTGGCTTGGCTGCACCTGGGTGTTTAGCGTGGAGGTGCTAACTCAAACTCCACGTACTCCGGTGGTAGTTAAACTCCGTTTGACACAGGTTGCATTTTACTTTTGACTTGTCAACTGAAGCGTCTGGAAGTGTTTTAAAGTTAAACAAGCCGTTCAAAAGTCCAGTAGCTCTCTTACTTTCCATCAGCGCGGTAGGTTTACTGCAGGAGGCCACTTCAAAGCATAGCGCTACAGCTAGAGGAGCCGTCTACGGGAGGGAAGGGAAGGAGGGAGGAAGGAAGGAAGGAAGGAAGGAAGGCCGTCTACGGGGGAGTAGAAGGGACAAAAAGGCTTGCAACATTAAAATGAGATTTAAAAAATTAACGCTGACAGCCCTAGTCCTTGAATGCAGCAGTAAGATTTGATGTTTGGTGGTTTTCATCTGACAGATTGACTCTAATGTTTCCTGTGGAGCTCTGATGATGATGATGATGATGATGATGACAGTTACGATGGTTACGATGGTTATTTTAAAGCAGTCAAAGTACCAACATGTCGTAAAACTAAACACAACATCATAAAAAAAGTCAAAGTCTCTTTCTGATTGATGTGACTACATTATCAGCAGCCAATCAGCAGCCTGTGTCACTGGGTCAGGGACCAATGGAGGAAGAGCTGTGATGGCTGTGATGATAAGATAAAGTCTATATGACAGGACGACACGATAAGGACACGATGAAGACACGATAAAGAGTTTTTACTGTGAATCAGAAAGCTGATAAACAGGATAAGGCAGCGCTGCGGCTCAGAGACAGCTTTAGTGTAACAGACTGATCAGTAGATGCTGAGTCATGATGATTCTTTGGGTAAAATCTGTTTTTAAATGCAGACCTGGTCTTATTTTATGTTTTCTCTGATGCACATCAACACAAGCAGCAGAGTTCCTTCCTGCTCCAGTTTGGTTTTGTTTCCAATTACTTCATTTCTATTTATTAAGCATTTTTACAAGTAAGTTTGTTTTTTGGTGTTGTTAATTTATATATATATATATTTTTTTTTATATTTTTTTTTATTTAAATAATAATGATTAGCTTTAAAATCATTAAAAGGACATAGAGTGCAAATGAAAGATTAAAATGTAAAGTGGTTAAAAGAGCTCAATCATAAGCTCAGGAGAAGAGAAATGTTTTTAACCTGGATTTAAACATGATTTCAGTTCTGCTTCATCATGTTTAGTTTGAACTCTGGGCTCAACTATCTGACCTGAGTCAGTAGATCTCAGAGCTCTGGGCTCGACTATCTGACCTGAGTCAATAGATCTCAGAGCTCTGGGCTCAACTATCTGACCTGAGTCAGTAGATCTCAGAGCTCTGGGCTCAACTATCTGACCTGAGTCAGTAGATCTCAGAGCTCTGGGCTCAACTATCTGACCTGAGTCAGTAGATCTCAGAGCTCTGGGCTCAACTATCTGACCTGAGTCAGTAGATCTCAGAGCTCTACTGGGTTTATATTCTACTAACATGTCATTCATGTATTCTGGACCTAAACAAAGAAATATCTTTACATGTTTTATAAAACTGTGAAAAAACACAAATACAAAACAATGAGCCCTTATAACTAAATATCAGCATCACTACATCAGGATAATATAAAAACAATGTTAACAGTTGCTTAAAAGTAGAACCTCTAACAGAGTCACCAATAAACTAATTATCCAAACATATACAATAGTTAACCCTTAAACAGGCAGCCAGGAGATACAGACTCTTTAAGGAGCATGATTGGTTAAGGTGGTTGTTTAATTGTATATGAGCCTTTAATTGGTAGAATTAAAGCTTGTTGTAGGTTTATACTTTGATAGAAATGATAAAAATCAGTTTAGAAACTAGTATGTGTGATATTAATGAGCAGAATGTATCACTTTACTATGTTAAATAACACATTTAAGTGTTTTTACCATTATCACCATTTTATACCTTAATAAGGGCAAAGCATCCTGGTGGAGATACAACTCATAAAATCCAAAATATATTAAAAATATGAAGGAAATGTTTTACTTTAGGTGCAAAATGACATAACTAGTGACATCACATTATGATTTTTCTACATCTAACTTTCCACTCCTGCCTGTTTAAGGGTTAATATAACAGTAAACAGATCATAACTCACAGATGAAGCTGCACTCTGCTGCTCACTTCCTGTTACCCCAGCGTTCATTGTGAGGTCACTTCCTGTTACCCCAATGTTCACTGTGAGGTCACTTCCTCCTGAAGCCTGCTATTCACAGCTGCCACCAGATGGAGCCAAACAGGACACAAAACTCACCACAATGATTTCAGTACATGAACAGTCAGTTAACCCTCCTGTTGTGTTCGAGTCAAGGGAGGAAGGAAAGGAAAGAAGGCAGGGAGGAAGGAAGGAAGGACAGATGGAAGAAAGGGAGGGAGGAAGGAAGGAAGGAAGGAAGGAAGGAAGGAAAGGGGAAAGAAAGGGAAGAAGGACAGAAGGAAGGAAGGAAGGAAGGAAGGAAGGAAGGAAGCACGGACAGTGGGCCAGATTGGATCCCTCAGCGGGCTGGTTCTGGCCCACGGGCCTCATGTTTGTCTGGACCTTGAAGGCAGCATCTCCATGGTAACAACACACTGAAACCCAGCTGTTGTGTCTCTCAGGTCGTATCCAGCTATGGGGTCACGCCATCGCTGTGGACTGGGCCGAGCCGGAGGTGGAGGTGGACGAGGATACCATGGCAACCGTCAAGATCCTGTACGTCAGGAACCTGATGCTGCAGACCACCGAGGAGACGATCGAGAAGGAGTTCAACAACCTCAAGCCAGGTAACACACAGCTACACACACACACACACACACATACACACACACAGCTACACACACACACACACACACACACAGAGCTACACACACCCAGCTGACCGAAGCGCTTCCTGTTGCAGGTGCGGTGGAGCGAGTGAAGAAGATCAGAGACTACGCCTTCGTCCATTTCACTCAGAGAGAAGACGCCGTCAACGCCATGAACGCTCTCAACGGAAAGGTCAGGGGTCAGGGGTCACGGGTCACAGGTCAGGGGTCAGGGGTCAACAGCTGTGACTCCAAACACCAGCACACCTTTATTTATTCATTCATCTCATTAATGGTTTTTATCATTAGAAACAAAGCTTAGCAGGAAAAACTTGAATCCAAACCAACAATGAGCCGATCTACTAACCAGTATCGTGTGTTTTCATGCAAATATCTCTTGGGTCATTTTAGACCCCCCCCACATGGGGACCAGAGAGCGTAACCAAAGTCCTTCTAAGGCAAGTCGTCTCACTCGGCGGCAAAATTGGCCACGCCTCCGGGCAGCTATTTGGCCATAAGAAGACCAACCGGCTATCTAAATGAATAGGGAGAGAGCTGTATCTCCATGTCCCGAGGTCTAAGGGACATAAAAAACACATGTTTTGAAATCACGATGAAAATCAAACTGTAATCGCTGAAAGGGTTTGACAGTCAACTTTCCCAGATCATGCCACCATTTTGGATAAAGCATTACAAAATATATGTACACAATGTAAACTGCTGATCATGTGTTTTAAAATGTCGCTGTTGAAAATGACTTCCAAGTGTCGCAAAAAACGTGACCGCGTAGGACCAGCAAAATGACCAGAAGAGGCGGGACATGTGCAAACAGCGGCCATCTTGGCGTTACGTAGTTTCCCTGCATGCATTTCAATGGGCGATTTTTTCAGTGATATGCCTCCTCTTATTATAATGTCTCTGACGTGTTCCCCTCGCTGCAGGTGCTGGACGGCTCTCCCATCGAGGTGACGCTCGCCAAACCGGTGGACAAAGACAGTTACGTCCGTTACACCAGAGGGACGGGAGGACGAGGAAGCTCCGTGCTGCAGCCCGACTACGCTGCCTACACACTGGGACAGGTAGGACCCTGAACGCACCACAGCTCATATCACTGGGTCAGGTAGGACCCTGAACGCACCACGGCTCACTGCCTACACACTGGGATAGGTAGGACCCTGAACGCACCACGGCTCATATCACTGGGACAGGTAGGACCCTGAACGCACCACGGCTCATATCACTGGGACAGGTAGGACCCTGAACGCACCACGGCTCATATCACTGAGACAGGTAGGACCCTGAACGCACCACGGCTCACTGCCTACACACTGGGATAGGTAGGACCCTGAACGCACCACGGCTCATATCACTGGGACAGGTAGGACCCTGAACGCACCACGGCTCATATCACTGGGACAGGTAGGACCCTGAACGCACCACGGCTCATATCACTGAGACAGGTAGGACCCTGAACGCACCACGGCTCACTGCCTACACACTGGGACAGGTAGGACCCTGAACGCACCACGGCTCATATCACTGGGACAGGTAGGACCCTGAACGCACCACGGCTCACTGCCTACACACTGGGATAGGTAGGACCATGAACGCACCACGGCTCATATCATTGGGACAAGTAGGACCCTGAACGCACCACGGCTCACATCAGGCACCCTGGAGGAGCCAGCAGGGGTTATTAAGGTGGAAATCATCAACATGGATTTAAGGAAGCATCGTTTTAGTCGTAGTTTAAACTAATGTGTGAATGTGAAATAATTATGTCGCATTTTTAGTTCTTAAAACGAGTTGTGGTAAGCAGATGTTAGCATTTAGCATTTAGCTCAGTTATTTTAGTGTATTTTTCATTGTTTCACTGACGTACAGCTTTTATAATCTGACTGATATTTGGTTTATTATTACTTTTTTTTCTTTCATGATTCTTGAAAATAGTTTTTATTTTTTAGTCTTAACCTTCGTGTCGTCCTCCCCGTCTGTTTTGACTGTTCCTTCTTTCCTTTCCTCATTCCTCCCTCCTTCTTCCTTTCCTTTCCTCCCTTCCTCCTTTCTTTTCCTTCCTTCTTCCTTCCTCCTTCCATCCTTTCTTCCATCCTTCCATCCTTCCTCCCTCCCTTCCTTCTTTCCTTCCTTCTTCCTTCCTCCTCCTTTCCTTCCTTCCTTCCTTCCTTCCTCCCCTATTTCCTTCCATCTTCCTCCCTCCCTCCCTCCCTCCCTCCCCCTTTCCGTCCTTCCCCCTTTCCTTCCTTCCTCCTTTCCTTCCTTCTCTCTTCCTCCCTCCCTCCTTTCCTTCCATCTTCCTCCCTTCCTTCCTTCCTCCCTCCCTCCCTTCCTTCCATCTTCCTCCCTCCGTCCCCCTTTCCTTCCTTCCTCCTTTCCTTCCTCCCTCCTTCCTTCCTCCCTCCTTTCCTTCCATCTTCCTCCCTTCCTCCCTTCCTTCCTTCCTCCCTCCTTCCCTCCTCCCTTCCTCCCTCCTTTCCTTCCATCTTCCTTCCTTCCTCCCTCCTTCCTTCCTTCCTCCCTCCCTTCCTTCCTTCCTCCCTCCCTTCCTTCCTTGACTTGAGGACAACAGGAGGGTTAAAGATGTTTAACTAATGTACAAAGCTTTACTCATGAGACGCAGCAGAGATGAATCTAACCGCTCTCTCTCTCTCTCTCTCTCTTCTCTCTTCCCTCCTGTAGATGTACGACCCGTCGGCAGCGTATCTCGGTGCTCCCGTGTTTTACGCTCCGCAGGCTTACGCTGCCATACCGGGTCAGTTCCGCTTCCCGCCGGCCAAAGCTCACGTTGGAGGTCGAGGTCTGATCCGGACGCCGTCGGTCAGAGGTGAGGAAGGGACGGACGCACTCTGCTTACGTCACCAACTTAATACGAATCTTTCCCCGCTGACTGGATGATGGAAGTAATGAGGAAAGGAGAGCTCGCATTCACACACAGAGAAACTAATTCATGACTGAAACATCTGGAAACATCTTGTCTGTTTGCTCTTTCTATACCCTTTAACTTTAAACTAGGGCTGTCAAACGATTAATTTTTTAAATCGAGATTAATCGCAGAGTTTCCATAGTTAATCGCGATTAATCACGTTTTGAATTGCATGTTTAAAATCCTGTTATTTTCCATTTGAAGGCAGTTTTAAGCCCATAATGTAAAGCATTTCTTACCAGAGTGTCTTAACTGGGAATCAATCACGGCTCTGCTGCGACTCCCACACTCCAAAATGCTCCTTTGGTGGAGCTGAGGCTGGCTTGGCTGCACCTGGGTGTTTAGCGTGGAGGTGCTAACTCAAACTCCACGTACTCCGGTGGTAGTTAAACTCCGTTTGACACAGGTTGCATTTTACTTTTGACTTGTCAACTGAAGCGTCTGGAAGTGTTTTAAAGTTAAACAAGCCGTTCAAAAGTCCAGTAGCTCTCTTACTTTCCATCAGCGCGGTAGGTTTACTGCAGGAGGCCACTTCAAAGCATAGCGCTACAGCTAGAGGAGCCGTCTACGGGGGAGTAGAAGGGACAAAAAGGCATGCAACATTAAAATGAGATTTAAAAAAATTAACGTGTTATGGATTGCATTAATCTAATCGTGATTAACACGTTAACGCTGACAGCCCTACTTTAAACTAAAAACAACCAAAATAAATATTTTTCTCCTGTGTGACTCTGAGCTCTCTGTCAGCTGTCAGTTGAAAACCCAATATCTCCAAATCCTCATGTTTGAGACATTTCTGGTTCAATTCTTGTTTCAAATGAAAACTAAATATTTCCATCTGAGGTGGTTTTCATAGGACAGCGGTGGCGTTTCTACATGATCAGATTTACGATGGTGAATTGACCCTTTGGAAAGCCAGTGAACTGTTAAATAACACAGATTTGATATTTTTCCTCATAGCTATACACTGTTATACTAGATCAGCCTCAAACATGTTTAACCCTCCTGTTGTCCTCGAGTCAAGGAAGGAAGGGAGGAAGAAAGGGGGATAGAGGAAGAAAAGAAGGAAGGAAGGAACAGTCAAAACAGACGACAGGAGGGTTAAGACTCTTTTATACTAGATCAGCTGGAAGAAGGAATTATTAACAACCTTATGGAAATATCAGTAGCTTGATTAGCTAGCTAACTGCTAACTGCTAACTGCTAACTGCGATTGTCATTCCAACAAAACTGACGGTTGCAAATGAGAAGCTGCTTTAGTCTGAAATCAAGAACCAAATCCTTTAAAACGTCTTATGAATATTGACGATAAATGTAAAGTGTGTTTGTGCTGAATGAGAACAGAAAGATTCAGAAGTGTAGCAACAGCAACCGGCTTTGCAAACGGTCAATTCACCAATTATACAAGTTCACTTGTTCACTGTGACGAATCACCCAAATATACAGAATGATGTACAGATGTCTGAATGTTGTTGCTTACCAGGAATCAAAAAAGATCCACTGAATCAAAAGAGAAACTTTATTGTTAATTAAGTATAAAATCCTGTAAGAATGATATAAAGCTGGTGAATCATTGAGAGAAATAATCCTATGAGCAATGATGAGGCTTCGGCAGGATAGGTGTACTGTTACCATGACCGAGCTCGAGATCCGTTACCATGGCTACCACTGTACCTACTCACACACCTGGCTGAATAATTGTCTTGACTTTGTGATTCTTCTTATCGGTTGATTTCCGGTGATTTGATTGATTTCACTGCCTTTTCGGTCTCCTGTAGAAATTTACATGACTGTACCTGTAGGGGCTGCGGGGGTGCGGGGGCTGGGTGGGCGGGGCTACCTGGCCTACGCTGCCGGGGGCGGAGCCGTTGGCCGAGGAGCCAGCGGCGGTGCCTCCTATGGTCTGAAGGCGGACAAGCAAGCGGAGGAGAAGCTGTACGACCTGCTGCCGGGTATGGAGCTGACACCCATGAACCCTGCTGCCATGAGCATGAAGGCTGCCGCTATCAAACCGGCACCACAGGTAACAGGACACGACTTTGATGGCTGAGTCTGGTTCATCAACTCAACTGGAATTATTTTTGTAGTTTTTGTCCATCAGTAACATCACCAACGTTCTTGCTGAGATCTGGAGACTTGGTCAAGTATTAAATAGGGCTGTCAAACGATTAATTTTATTAATTGAGATTAATCGCAGAATTTCCATAGTTAATCGGGATTAATCACGTTTTGAATTGCATGTTTAAAATCCTGTTATTTTCCATTTGAAGGCAGTTTTAAGCCCATAATGTAAAGCATTTCTTACCAGAGTGTCTTAACTGGGAATCAATCACGGCTCTGCTGCGACTCCCACACTCCAAAATGGTCCTTTGGTGGAGCTGAGGCTGGCTTGGCTGCACCTGGGTGTTTAGCGTGGAGGTGCTAACTCAAACTTCACGTACTCCGGTGGTAGTTAAACTCCGTTTGACACAGGTTGCATTTTACTTTTGACTTGTCAACTGAAGCGTCTGGAAGTGTTTTAAAGTTAAACAAGCCGTTCAAAAGTCCAGTAGCTCTCTTACTTTCCATCAGCGCGGTAGGTTTACTGCAGGAGGCCACTTCAAAGCATAGCGCTACAGCTAGAGGAGCCGTCTACGGGGGAGTCGAAGGGACAAAAAGGCTTGCAACATTAAAATGCCATTAAAAAAAATTAACGCGTTATGGATTGCATTAATCTAATCGCGATTAACGCTGACAGCCCTAGTATTAACTTATGGCCGTGTCCATACTGAACTCCACCAGGGTTCTTCCATGTTTGTTGGCCTCAGGATTGTATTGTTTCTCCTTTTTGTCGATGATGTGTTTCTGCTGCTTGAGACTCAGCACCTCCAACTCTAAGACCATGCTACTCCACCAGAAAATGGTGGACTGCTCCATTCTGGTTGGGAATGAGCAGCAGTGGACAAGGTATTGAGCTCGTAGGGGGATCGGACCGAGGCCACATCCTGTAAACTGTGTTTGTGCCTTTGGTTTGGTCTGAGTGTGATTGCTGTGATCAGATCTGCCTAAATGAATCATACCAAGCAGAAAAAACAACAATTCAATCAGATTAATCTACTCAGGTGAGACAGGACGCTTAGATATATCTAGAAGAAGCTCAGAGTTGAACCACTGCTGCTTCATTTTGAAAGGAACTAGTTGAGGTGGTTCAACATCTGATCATGGTGTGTCCCTGTGGAGGTATTCCTGGCCCTAGAAGGAGTAGTTATCCTACCCTGCCTAGGAATGTCTCAAGATCTCCCAAGAAGAGGTGAAAGAGCTGACTGTGGAAAGGAATGTATGGACGACATTAGTTTACTTAAACCTGCTGTAACCCTGACTGAGACAGATCAGCAGCAGAAAACTGACAGATAATAGTTGTAATTTGAGTTTTGTGACCCATCGCACTTGTTTTTATTGACATCACTACTAAAATAAGACCTACGCTGTAATGAACCAGACTTATCCTTTAATGTGTGTTACCATAAAATCCTGAAATGACCAAAACTGGATCCCGAGCTGACAGAAATGATGAACCTGAGAGACTGAACACGAGTCTCACTGTCTGTCAGGTTCTGGAGGAGTTGTGTCAGAAGAATAACTGGGGTCAACCGGTCTATCAGCTCCACTCTGCCATCAGTCCGGACCAGAGACAGCTGTTCCTCTACAAGATCACCATACCGGCTCTAGCTACTCAATACCCCAACGTGTAAGAATGACCTCTGATACTACTCCTGCTCCTCTTAATACTAATGCCAGTGCTCCTATTCCTCCTGTTATCAGTATTTATATTACAGCTCAAACTGCTACTTCTGTCCCATTACTCATTGATTGATTGATTCGACTACAAACTGCTACCATCTCACTGTACCCCTACAATTACCCCTTCTCCTCCAGTACTGGTGCTATTTATGTGACTGTTCCTACCACGACTGCTACTCCTTCTCTCTATACTGATAATACAACTACTGCTACCACCACTCCTCTTCCCTCTACTCCTACTAACACTACCACTGAAAATGTCCTGTTGGCTTTACACGCTCCAAACTTGTCTAAAATCGATATAAATTGAATGTATCATCCTCTCTGTGTCTCTGCAGTCATCCCTTCACGCCTACTAAGCTGTGTGCAGCTGTAGAAGAGGCCAAGGTCCACGCAGCCGAGCACACGCTACAGACTCTCGGCCTGCAGACAGAGGGCGCCGCTGATGCCGCCTGCGCTACTGCTGCCGCTGTGGCTTCAGTAGCCTTCCCAGGTATGTGAAGGTCCGTACCCAAAGCCAACTAACTCTTCACTCCACAAAGCACTAACAGACTCTCACCTGACGCTCACTCTGCATGCAGGAACTAATACAAAGTTACATCCACTTATAAAGACTAGTGGATTTTTAATGTTTTAGGGTTTTAGTATTGATATCAATTCCTGCTGATCATTTTCTAAACTACCCATTCATTTTTAGATAACTTTCCTACCTTCCAGCCAGCCACTGGTTTCATTCAACATTATTATTAAAAGTCAAACACCACACTAACAGGATGACCGTGTTGCTCTGTGTCTGCTAATATGTTAGCCAAGTTAGCAAGAGAAATACTAACAAATCAACATGTACATTGAAAATTATAAAAGGACCAAGAGTGGATCCCTGAGGAACACCACAATCTGGTTCTGATGGTTCACTCACCAGATTACTGAGTATACTGTAAAACTGTATTGTGTCATTTAGCTCTCCATTTAGTGACTGGATCGGTGTGGAAACATCAAAGCTTCGTGCTGTTGTGAAAAGCACACACATTTGATCTTTTCAGAGCTTAGTAAAAGCTTGAGGTGTTAGCATGTGGCTTCCATTCATTGAACTTTATCATTATTTCTGTAAAAAGAGAAGTAGAATAGTGTGAATCCTCCTTCATGCTGCTTCTCTACAACTCCCTGCAGCTTTTACAAGATTAGGACTTTTAAATGAAAGTGTTTTTTTTCTCTCAGGTTTCACTCTGGCTAGCCCGGCGTCGTCAGCGGTCGCCTCCCAGCTGAAGCAGGCTGTATCTCTGGGTCAGGACCTCACCGCCTACACCACCTACGAGGGCTACCCTGCATTCGCCGTGACGACACGCCACAGCGACGGATACGGCGTTTTTTAGAACAGCGGTTCCCAAAGAGGCAAAAACGCTTGCAGCTAAACTGCATTCTCATTATTCTGCTTTTATTTTGCTCCTTTTACATTTAAATCAGTGAGGCAACAATAATTAAGAGGAACGTTTTCAATTCCAAAGCAAAACTGGTTCCAATATTACATTTAAATATTTCTACAAAGGAACAGAAGCAGAATAGTGAGAATGCTCCTTTATGCTGCTGGTCACATGGTGAGAGCTCTCCAACTAAAACTGCAGTTTTTATGGGGACTCAAAAAAGTGATATTTTCCACAACACCAGGGTTCAACTAGTGAGAAACACTTTTAAAAAACCGCTGCTGGAAAACGTTTCGGACTCGTCGGTCACTCACCTGTCACATCTCTCACCTTTCCTTTCCTTCAGAGTATCTGCCTCTGCCACATATCTGTGATCGTTCTGTGATTGATTAAGTAGCTGGCTTGGTTTGAATCAATTTTAATCAGTTAATATGTTTTTGGTTTGTTTGTTTTAGCAGCTTTTAGTTTGTTTGCATGTCTTTAGTATTATGTTTACAATATTCAGAAAGTAAATTTAGTTAAGTTTAATGTTTTTGATTCATAATTCTGCATTAATATCAATAAGATATCCTGGATTTGTAGTTCTTTTGAAAGTCTGTCAATGTTGGAAAAGCAGAGTTTGGTTTTGCACCACTCTGCGTCTCCTGACAGTCAGGTGAGCATGAAAAATATCTGTAAATTGTTTATGAGGAATCAAAATTTAAATGTCATGATACATCAGGAAAAGACGTTTGGAGAAAATCTTTTAGTTCTGAAAAATGTGAATATTAATTTTTGTTTTTTTAGATTGAGAAAATGCCCAGTCAGCTTTATTTTGACTACCTGTGAGCCTCAAGAAAGTTTCCCTTTTGGTTGATCTTTCTTTTTCGTGTTTCAGTATTCTTTTCATGTTCACATCACGTGTTGTTGGTCCTGCTTCTCCGTTTTCTGTTCACAAAGATCGTACAACTAGCCTCGTTCCATCTTCAGCTACACTAACGTTAATATTCCCTTCAACGCTTGGTTAAAGGTGCTCTGTGCAAGTTTTGACTTAGTATTTTACCACTCGATCTTCATACGAGGTCACACATTCACATTTTTGTTTCTTTTTCAGCTCTGCTCATCTTTTTGCAGAATCGATGACTAAAGCTCCCAAACAGAAAAGATTGATAAGAATAAAATGCAGAAGAAAAAAAAATCACACATAAAAGTGAAAATAAGAATTTGTCGACTCGTTGAAACCTTCCTGTTTTATAAATGAATTAACATCAAAGTGACAAAAGTGGAAATAAAGGTTGCAACTGACCATTATTTTCTGCATTGATTCATATCTTAATTGATTCTTTTGGTCCATAAAACAGTGAGTGTCTTAGTTCGATCGAAACCATTACATTTTCAGCTTTTTTGTTTAGAAAAAAGGAATTAATGATTATTTTCTATCTGTCGACTCTTGTGGGATTTCTCGGTTTGCATTTCAGTGAGATAAACAGTAATGATCTGCTGGTGGTGGCGATGAGTATGAGCCATGTGACTGTGACATCGTCTGCTTTCTGATGATAAAGACGACAAACAAACAGCAGCAGCAGCACAGATCGTTCAGTCCGACCTGATTCTTTATTTTTATTTCGTTAAATGTTTCTGGAGTTTTACGACTGACGACGCACGCCGACACCTGAGCTGTGAACATGCCGAAGCAGAGACAGTATTAAAGTGTGTGAAGCACTTAGAACTTATTTTTATACCAGGAAAAAAAAAAGAAATATCCAGACACTATTTGTATAGAGTTATTTTGCATTCTTTGGACATAAAAACATATTTGTCTCCATAATTGACCTGGAAATGAAAACATGTGAAACTGAATCAGAGTTTGAAATCAGAACTAATCTGTGATGTGAGAGCAGAGAGAATTGTGGGTATTCTGGAGGGTTATTAGATCTTTGATAAATTGTGATGTTTCATGATTGATAATCGTGTCTAAATAAAGAAACTAACAAAAAACAAACACTGGTGCTGGTCTGCATTATTTTACAATTAATACATTTTACTTAATCATGTTTTTGCTTCTGTTGTCTGAGTGTTTAGATTTAAGATGGACAGCAGAGATAATGGTATACTCAGGAAGTGTAAGTCACACTGAATGATATCTATGTGTTTCATGTCTGTTCAGATTTTAAAAATATTCCTCACATTTATCCTCATAGCTCCTCCTGTCAGTCGTACAATTAAACTCAGTTTATTTAATTCTCATACAGAGTAAATACTGTATGAATAAATAGGAACGACTGACAACAATGAGAATACTGAAGTGCAAATATTATCATACTCCAACGCACCTTACTGACTTCTGGCTGTGAATTTAATTTAATCTGGACCTCTGTACAGAAAACATGCTTAAAGTCTGTAAAATAAGAATAAATATGTGTTCTGAGTTTGACATACCACAGAAAAGTGTGTTGTTAACCACCCTGCCAAATTTGAATGATTAAAAAAATCACCAAATATATGAAATTAGGCTTCAAAGTTATGTAAAACTCAGCTGTTTTCTCTGCTAGCAAACGCTGAAGCCCCGCCCCATACCAAGTGTCACCTGTCAATCAAAGTCACCACCTCTACCAGAAACATGGACGCTACGTCTGAGAGCTTTCTGCTGTTAGCTCGGCGGCTAACGCGGCTGCTAGCTTGGCGGCTAACTCAGCGGCTAACTCCGCTAACTAGCTAATTGTCGACTGTAGTAGTAGCAGTGTGTGCTGAATGTATTTATACCTCTACAGCAGCAGGGGCGGGTTTATGCTAATCCTAGCTCCACAATTCAAATCTAAATGGTTGAAATGCTTTTTACACCTTTTTTAGAAATACATTTATTAATGTGTTTAGAAGAAATTTTCTGAAATCACTTTACACAGTCTTTAAAGACTAAAGGGATTAAAATACATAATGTCCAAATAAACAGTTTTCAGCTCAGACATACAGTCAGTCTGTGGATACAACTAGATGGAACTAATAGACAACAGAGACATCTAGTGGCGGAATGTGTTCATTACAGCAGAGTTCAAGCTGCTGTGAGCTCCAATACAAGTCAACTTTATTTGATTTATATGTGAGATTACAGATTAGATCAGAGAAAGAAAGAAAGAGATCAACAGATATTCTGTTTGTTCGTTCTGGAGAATTACTGCACAGGACGAATCTTCATGCTGATGGTCTTCAGGGAGTAGTTACTGCCCTTCCAGCGGTGCCACTCCACTCCAACAGCATCGATAGTGCCATCAGCCCCCCAGCGATAAACCCCGTTAGGGTTTGTAGAGTGACAGTTGTTGTACCAGAACGCCCCCAGGTACAGTCTGGCACAGTTACCGCCATTGGAGTCCTGGTCTTTGTCGAAGGTGGAGAACTTCTGTCCATTGTGATGACTCAGGGAGTCTCCTACAGAAACACAAGAAAACAACAAGTGTATGATCACAACACTGCTGCTAATGACACCATATTATATAATGTTATATAACTATTAACACTACAACTGCCACTACTAATACAGTACTACTGCTATGGCCACCACTTGTACAAATACTTCCAGTACTACTAGTACTGCATCTGCTGCTGCTACTGTAACATAACAACATGCAGTATGTCATGTAGACAAGAACTGTAAAAGGTTGAAGGGATAAAAACACCTGAAACCTGCTGGGGCT
Organism: Scomber colias; assembly: GCA_021039105.1. NCBI lineage: Eukaryota > Metazoa > Chordata > Actinopteri > Scombriformes > Scombridae > Scomber > Scomber colias. The sequence goes on from JAJDFG010000507.1 coordinate 54,594, forward strand.
CATTTACATGTTTCCTTTAAATGTGTTTATAAAAACCAAAGCTTCATGTAATTAATAAAACATGAGCAGAACACAGATTTGTTGTTACTGAGTTGAAAATCTTTGTGAATCTGTCTTTAGCTGAAGGAATCACACAAATAATCCAATATAAGGACAGAAATCCTCAGTGTCTCCATGTGGAAACCAAACATCAGACAAACAGAAGTACTAACTGCTAACAGTAACTGACCTGCTCCTCCATCAGTGAATCCAGACACATGCAGTCTGTATCCGTGGGACTCTGGGTCGATGGAGAACGAGGAGTAACGAGCAAACACTTTGTTCCCACTGAAGTCCTCTATGTCGACACGAAGCTCAAACTTTTTCCTCAGAGTCAGATGGAAGAGACTCTCCAGGCCTGAAAACACACAAACATGAAGTCACGTCAGAGTTTGTTTGTTTTAATGAACAGAGAGTTTCATGAAGTCACATGACTGTTCTCACCCAGCCAGTACTCTCCAGCAGCGCTACCAAAGCCGTTCTTGTATTGATCCCAGGGCCTGTAGAAGTTCACCGAGCCGTCCATCCTCCTCTGGAACACCTGGGGGTTATTATGACGGTCAAACAGGAAGTGTTCATACTGAAAACCACTCAGCTGTGACTTGATGACTTCTGTTCAAAAACTCACCGTCCAGCCTCCTCCATCTGAGTCCATGTCACAGTACACCTACACACAAACACACTCATTAGTAAATATGATCCTTTACTAAAACTATATTCAACCAATCAGCAGCTGCCACGTCTTGAGTCTGAAGCACCTTAAAGTGTCACTGACAGCTGCTAGCTGCTCCAACTGACTCCTATTCAACAAGTCTCAACTTCTCTCTAGAAATACTGAGTCAGTAATTTTTTTCAACGAGTCATTCTGGTCTCAATCTCTTCATTCAGGCCCTCTAATAAGTGTGCTGGTGGTTATTTTGGAAATTATTGCTTTATTAAAAAGACCAGTGTGTAAGATTAAGGGGACATATTGTCAGAAATGTAATATAATATTGATAATAATGTTTTTATTAGTGTATTAAAACATGAAAATAAGAATTGTTGTGATGTTAGCATAGAATGAACCTCTATATCTACAGAGGTCCTCTTCCACAGAGCCTACCATGTTTCTACAGAAGCCCAGAACAGACAAACCAAACACTGGCTTGTTATGACCTGACTCAAGTGGCCACAACAAAAGGGAGACACATCATGTTAAAAAACGACAGATTCAAAATCTTGTTATATTATCCATTGTGTCAAATCTTCATCTGAAAAATATTAAAGGTGTCAAATAAATGTAGTGGAGTAGAAATTACAATATTTCCCTCTGACATTTAGAAAGTAGCATCACATGGAAATACTACAGTAAAGTACTAGTACCTCAAACTGTACTACAGTAAAGTACTAGTACCTCTAAATTGTCCTTAAGTACAGTACTTGAGTAAATGTACTGAGTAACTTTCCACCACTGTGTGACAGTGTGAGGGTTCATGTGTAGTTTGTGTCCTGCTGAAAGCTCAGACATACAGTCAGTCTGTGGATACAACTAGATGGAACTAATAGACAACAGAGACATCTAGTGGTGGAACGTGTTCATTTCAACAGAGCCTCCAGTTATATCTGCTGGTTTAGTAGAATCAACCTGAACTGTCTTCACATGGTGATGGACTCATCTTTGAACCAACATCTAACTGTGTCCCACAGAGGATGAAGTGTACCTGGACAGCAGACGTGGCTCCGATGGGATAGATGGTGTACACTCCACTGAGTTGGCTGTTGTCATTGTTATGGATGTCACTGCAGTCCAGCGGGAGGACGAGAGGTAAGCAGCAGGTCAACACTGGAGCCAGGAGGAGGAGGAAGACTGAAACCAGCTGCAACAGAAACACAGCAGCTCACACAAAATAAAATAAAACTAGACTCAGAAGATTCACTTCCAACGTTGTTAAAACAACTGACTGTAATTTGGGATTTTGTGGATTTTTAAGTGAAGTGAGTGAAATTTCAAAAGGTGTATAAAGTCACAAACTTACCTTCATCATCAGAGTTCTGCTGAGAGGATCTGATGAAAATCTTGATGTCAGTCAGTCTGGATGCTCTGATGTGTCTGAACTGTATTAATATCACAAATATTAATAAATGACTGAACAGCTGCTGCTTCACACTGATAAAACTATTTTCTAAATAAGTGAAAACATGATGTCCTTTAATGTGTGTGTCCCTGTTAATGTGACTTTATTGGGCCTGAAAACCCGACATCCACCTACATCTCATCTGTTTATCAGGTCTCTACAACGACACAACTGATAACTGCATCATACATGTGAATCATTCACTAACCATAACCTTGTGTACCAGTTACTCTGGTGTGTCCCGTTTGTAAAATGTTGTAGTATTTGTAACTTGGAGCTGTAGTATTAGTTAGAAATGTTTATCTAAAGTGGACTTGTTGGTGTTTCCTTGTTCTTGCATCTCTGTCACTAAATCTTGAAAGACTTTACACCCTCTCCAATTTATAATTAAGATTAATAACTTTCATAATTCAAATTGAACTCTTGTGTGGACAGCATTGAACAGTCTCCTTATTATACCTACTCTAATATCAGTAATGTTTCTGGATAAATAATGTAATGTTGGAGTTGTACACAATAATAATGAATCATTCAAATAGTCATAAAACTATTTGAGAGCACAAATTCCTGCAACCTGAACACCTCGTGTAGACATGCTGCTAAGTGTCAAACACATGTTGCTGTCATGTAAGTTGGTGTTAGCTTCTCTGTCCTCTGCTTCATTAGTTTGTGTAATAAAATTTGGCAAATTCCTGTAAACTTATAACTAAAACTTCACTCAGTATTGTAACGTCAGGAATATTATTCATTTACTGACATTTTGTTGCTTTCAACTGATAAAAATATTGATAAATACTGCTCATATTTATTCCTTTTCTCTTTCCTTCATTCACCAAATCAGTCAATAAATCAACATAACACATCACTATAACTACCATCTCTACTGTTATCAGATCATTTAAACACACATAGACACAAACATGATGAAAACTGTTGGTTACGTTACCTTTAGATGCTGAAAATAATCTGAATCAAGCCGATGAGTGAGGGTGAAATTAATCTGCAGCTTCAACCAGGAAACCAACCAGGAGACGAATGAACAGGTTCCTCACAGCCGGAGGTTTATAAGGTCTGCTGAGTCACAAACAATCTCAATTGTCTTTAAACATCTTTAACATGGACCAAAAGTCAAATATTAAACAATATAAATGTTTATCAGTTGGATCATAAAGTATGATGTGTTGTTTCTTTTATTCCAACAAGGAAATAAAGTGCTCAGTTATAAGAAAGATAATTGAAACACCTGTCCCACTGTTTTTTTTTATTGCCTATTGTTCAGATTGCTTACTTATTCTTTTTTTAATTGATGCTCTTTAGCACTTTGCTGCTTCGATGCTATAAATTTCCACCTTGTTGGACTTATAAAGTATCATCTTATCTCATCAGGTTAGTGGCTACAGTCTGACTGTGTATGAGGATCTTTGTATTTTTCCAGTTGCTTCAGGCTTTTCTTCAGTATTTTTACATTAAACAGTTAAACAGAAAACTTCTTGTTTGGTAGCAAATTACCCCTTTCTGATTGGCTGCTCTTTTTGATCAATAAAGAGCCCTTATTATGCTGAGACTGCCAAATTTCTAACCATTGTATTTCTTTAACAGTGAATTCACATTGGAGTAAAAGTTGATCCATATTTCCATCAAAACCATTATGCCACAGAAAGCCAAATCTAAAATACAATGGTTGCCAGTATCTTAAAACACTGAGCTTGAATAGATCTGAGGTTGAGATCTGAACAGAGGTGATGGTGTGTTTGAGAGGACCACTGACCCATAACTTGTATGAAATGTTCTGGACCATTACAGCAGGCTGAAGTGGCAGCTCCAATCCTTAAAGAGTGTCTGTAGTAATGGGTAGGAGACATACTGGATAAGGAGAGTATGTGGTGGAAGTGGGGTTTGAGTGACATGACTGTATCTAGAGCTGATGGTATGAATGTACGTAGACACAGATTAGCACTGATTATAGCTTGAGGCGAGGCCTGGACTGCTGGTGATGAGTTTAGAGCAGAAGTGAATGCTGCTAAGATAAGCTGTGATGGGTATGTGTTTTTATAACAGTGTAGAATGAGCATAGGTGATGAAACAATACAAGGTGACTACTACAACTATTGGGGCGTTCCCATTATACAATTCTAGCACTACTTGACTCGGTTTTGGTACCAGGCACGTTGTTTTCCATTACTTCATAGTACCTCAACATGAGCAGAGTAGTGCTAGAGAGCTGTATAATAGAAAAGCCCCAAAAGTTATGTTGTCATGAGTGTGATGGAAACTTTCTTAAACTGTCCAGTATGTTGATGAATACTGGACGAGCCAACACCCGTCAATGTACTAGTTCAGGATTTACAAGTTTAACGTCAGTGCTGTAACATCTAGTTTGTACATTTATTCCCTGTTTCATTTTGTAATCACCTTTTGGGTCTTGTTTCAGATCTTCACTTCCTGTCCTTGTGTGCGATTACTTACCCCGCCCTGATTATTGTCCCGTGTTGAATTATCCCTCCTTCACTTGTGCATTTAGTATGTGTGCTCCCCTTTGTCTTTGTCACACGTGTGGAAGTGGTAGGACCCAATTACAGTACAAAACCAGGGAGCAGTTTCAAATGGACCTTTATTATAGTCCACACGGTAACAGAACAGGTATCTGGCAGGATGGGTTCAGGGTCTCAGGGTCACCGTAGACAGAGTTAACAGCAGGTAAAGCAATGGCAGGAACACTCATGGACATGAGGTTGACCAGGTGGAAGTCTCCTGACAGGACGGAAGCTAGGGGACGCCACAGGTAGATAGGAACAGGCGATACTCGAGGTCAGGGACAGAAGGCTGGTGTGTTCACCGGGGTAGACACAAGGAGGTCAAAAGCAAGCAGGGTCGAAACCAGGAAAACAGGCCGTAAATGAGTGCTGGAAGGTCTGACATATAGACGAAGACAATCTGGCAAAGAGTGAATAAACAACAGGAGTATATATAGTGGCTAGATTACAGATGGGTTGCAGCTGAGAGTCCAGGTGAACAGAGTTAACTGATGAGGTGGGTGTGGCTGATTAGCAGGAGTGGAATAGGAATGTGCTGAATGCAAATTTACCAGCAGCAGGAGAAGAGTAGAGCAGACTGTGATAGTCTTTGCTAGTTCAAGCCATCTGTTCCAGTGAGCGTCACAACCTTGTCCTTGTGTATTCAACCCCATTTAGTTTTTTGACTATTGTTCTCCTTACCATACCTGCTTTCATTCAAATCTTTGGATTTTGAACAGAGAGTTGAGTATTGCATTTGAGTTCTCCTGTCAGTCGGACAATTAAACTCTCAGTTGATTTAATTCTCATACAGAGTAAACACTGTACGAATAAACAGGAAGGACTGGAAACAATGAGAATATTGAAGTGCAAATATTATCATATACTCCAAAGCACTTTACTGACTTCTGGCTGTGAACTTAATTTAATCTGGACCTCTGTACAGATAACATGCTTAAAGACTAAAGGGACTAAAATACATGATGTCCGAATAAACAGTTTTCAGCTCAGATACAGGTCTGTTCGAAACCTCATACTTTCCTACTACTCTACTCTGGCGTCATTTGAAGTATGTAGTGTGTTTCAACTGTGTAGTATGTGATTTAGAGTATGTGAGAAGTTCCTGGATGGTTTACTAGATTCTCCAGAAATGCAGAGTATGCATCAAGAGCTGACTACTCACTCTCAAATTACCCAAGATGCAACGCAACTTCTGAAAGAAACCAAAAATACAAACGTCACAGGTCACCACCTCAGTGGTTTCAAGTTAGCTACAGCGAGGGTATGTTCGCTTCCTGTTTTCAAAATAAAAGCACCAATTCTATTGTTATGGTTTCCTTAATAATAAAAGGCAACGGGTGTTTTATTTTGTGAAAATGACTGGAAGTGCGTTACTTGCTACGGCTAACTTCAGTGGCTCTGAATTCGTAGGAACAAAACTTTAAACAGGTGTTATTTGGACAAATTAGCGTCACATGGCTACTTTATACTACTACTTTACTTTCTTCCTAAAAAGTTAGAAATGTGGATAAAGTGGTATATTTACAGAGTTAGAGATAAAATGAAACCAGCTTCAGCCTGATGATTTCAGCTCGGGTAGGAACCAAATGCATTGTGGGTTATCGTGTAGTTTACTACAGTGTAAACGGTCTGCTTACTATCTGGTCGCTGTGTGTAGGATGGAAGTATGTAGTATGTGGTTTTGAACACGTCTGCTTTCTGATGATAAAGACGACAAACAAACAGCAGCAGCACAGATCGTTCAGTCCGACCTGATTCTTATTTTTATTTCTTTAAATGTTTCTGGAGTTTTACGACTGACGACGCACGCCGACACCTGAGCTGTGAACATGCCGAAGCAGAGACAGTATTAAAGTGTGTGAAGCACTTAGAACTTATTTTTATACCAGGAAAAAAAAAGAAATATCCAGACACTATTTGTATAGAGTTATTTTGCATTCTTTGGACATAAAAAAATATTTGTCTCCATAATTGACCTGGAAATGAAAACATGTGAAACTGAATCAGAGTTTGAAATCAGAACTAATCTGTGATGTGAGAGCAGAGAGAATTGTGGGTATTCTGGAGGGTTATTAGATCACAAAAGGAAACTGCTTTGATAAATTGTGATGTTTCATGATTGATAATCTTGTCTAAATAAAGAAACTAACAAAAAAACAAACACTGCTGCTGGTCTGCATTATTTTACAATTAATACATTTTACTTAATCATGTTTTTGCTTCTGTTGTCTGAGTGTTTAGATTTAAGATGGACAGCAGAGATAATGGTATGCTCAGGAAGTGTAAGTCACATTGAATGATATCTATATGTGTTTCATGTCTGTTCAGATTTTAAAAATATTCCTCACATTTATCCTCATAGCTCCTCCTGTCAGTCGGACAATTAAACTCTCAGTTTATTTAATTCTCATACAAAGTAAACACTGTATGAATAAACAGGAAGGACTGAAAACAAATATTATCATATACTCCAACACACCTTACTGACTTCTGGCTGTGAACTTAATTTAATCTGGACCTCTGTACAGATAACATGCTTAAAGACTAAAGGGACTAAAATACATAATGTCCAAATAAACAGTTTTCAGCTCAGACATACAGTCAGTCTGTGGATACAACTAGATGGAACTAATAGACAACAGAGACATCTAGTGGCGGAATGTGTTCATTACAACAGAGTTCAAGCTGCTGTGAGCTCCAATACAAGTCAACTTTATTAGATTTATATGTGAGGTTACAGATTAGATCAGAGAGAAAGAAAGAAAGAGATCAACAGATATTCTGTTTGTTCGTTCTGGAGAATTACTGCACAGGACGAATCTTCATGCTGATGGCCTTCAGGGAGTAGTTCCAACCCTTCCAGTAGTACCAGTCCACTCCTACATAATTGATAGTGGCATCAGCTCCCCAGCGATAAACCCCGTTAGGGTTTGTAGCGTGACAGCTCTTGTACCAGAACGCCCCCAGCTTGAGTCTGGCACAGTTACTGCTGACGGGGTCCTGGTCTTTGTCGAAGGTGGTGAACTTCTGTCCGTTGTGATAACTCAGGGAGTCTCCTACAGAAACACAAGAAAACAACAAGTGTATGATCACAACACTGCTGCTAATGACACCATATTATATAATGTTATACAACTATTAACACTACAACTGTCACTACTAATACAGTACTACTGCTATGGCCACCACTTGTACAAATACTTCCAGTACTACTAGTACTGCATCTGCTGCTGCTACTGTAACATAACAACATGCAGTATGTCATGTAGACAAGAACTGTAAAAGGTTGAAGGGATAAAAACACCTGAAACCTGCTGGGGCTCATTTACATTTTTCCTTTAAATGTGTTTATAAAAACCAAAGCTTCATGTAATTAATAAAACATGAGCAGAACACAGATTTGTTGTTACTGAGTTGAAAATCTTTGTGAATCTGTCTTTAGCTGAAGGAATCACACAAATAATCCAATATAAGGACAGAAATCCTCAGTGTCTCCATGTGGAAACCAAACATCAGACAAACAGAAGTACTAACTGCTAACAGTAACTGACCTGCTCCTCCATCAGTGAATCCAGACACATGCAGTCTGTATCCGTGGGACTCTGATTCGATGGAGAACGAGGAGTAACGAGCAAACACTTTGTTCCCACTGAAGTCCTCCATGTCGACCAGCAGCTCAAACCTTTTCCTCAGAGTCAGATGGAAGAGACTCTCCAGGCCTGAAAACACACAAACATGAAGTCACATCAGAGTTAGTTTGTTTTAATGAACAGAGAGTTTCATGAAGTCACATGACTGTTCTCACCCAGCCAGTACTCTCCAGCAGCGCTACCAAAGCCCTTCTTGTATTGATCCCAGGGCCTGTAGAAGTTCACCGAGCCGTCCATCCTCCTCTGGAACACCTGGGGGTTATTATGACGGTCAAACAGGAAGTGTTCATACTGAAAACCACTCAGCTGTGACTTGATGACTTCTGTTCAAAAACTCACCGTCCAGCCTCCTCCTGCTGAGTCCATGTCACAGTACACCTACACACAAACACACTCATTAGTAAATATGATCCTTTACTAAAACTATATTCAACCAATCAGCAGCTGCCACGTCTTGAGTCTGAAGCACCTTAAAGTGTCACTGACAGCTGCTAGCTGCTCCAACTGACTCCTATTCAACAAGTCTCAACTTCTCTCTAGAAATACTGAGTCAGTCATTGTTTTCAAAGAGTCATTCTGGTCTCAATCTCTAAACTCAGGCCCTCTAATAAGTGTGCTGGTGGTCATTTAGGAAGTTATTGCCCCATTAAAGGACCAGTGTCTAAGACATTTAATATAATATTTATAATTATTTTTTATTAGTGTATAAATCAAATAAAAATAATCAGGGCTTTTTTAAAGCTTAGAATAAGTCTTTATATTTAGAGATGGAGCAGGTCCTCTTTCACAGAGTCCACCATGTTTCTAGCTTGTTATCACTTATCTCAAGTGGCCACAACAAAAGACAAGTTTATTAAACTTAAACTAAATTAAAGAGTTAACTAAATATTTCAAGTATGTGATGTTGGCGCTCAGGTGGTCGAGTGGTTAGAGACATATGTACACAGCCGACCCCGAATCCCGATCGGAGGTCCTTTGCTGCATGTCACACCCCTTCTCTCCCATGTTTCCTGTCGGTCTACTGATAAATAAAAACGTCTATGTCAACAAAATCCTTAAAAACAAAAACAGTATGTGATGTTGAAATCAGTGGTATTAGGCTTCTATGTGATGAAGAGTAGAGAGTTTGTGTGTGTTGTAGAGTTCATGAAATGCCAAACAAGGAACTAAAGCAACATAACCAAAATAAAAGGGGAACCTTTGCTGCAACGGTGGCTTAATTCAATTAGGAACACTGGGCCAGATGACCTCAGGGGACATCACTGGCTCTACAGAGGGCCTTTGACCAAACTGCTCCTTTAAATATTAACATTTATAGTAGCTTTGATGTCTACTGTGTGGGCGTTGATTGACAGTTTACTCACCAGCTGCTCTCTGAGACTCTGGGACTCTGAACTGGACTACTGTCACAATACTTCACTAAGTTTAATGTTACTTGATTGTGATTCCTGTCCTGTTAGTACACTTAGCTAAAGTAGCTAACATTAGCCCATATGTACACAAGCTACAACTCTGGGCTTCAAACTGGCTCCAAAGAAATCAGTGGGTGACTTCAAACCTCACGACATCCATCTTTATATAAAGTCTGTGTATCCAACCAGTAACAGGACTACCTCCAATTCTATCTGCTGGTTTAGTAGAATCAACCTGAACTGTCTTCACATGGTGATGGACTCATCTTTGAACCAACATCTTCTAACTGTGTCCCAGAGAGGATGAAGTGTACCTGGACAGCAGACGTGGCTCCGATGGGATAGATGGTGTACACTCCACTGGGTCGGCTGTTGTCATTGTTATGGATGTCACTGCAGTCCAGCGGGAGGACGAGAGGATCAGAGCAGCAGGTCAACACTGGAGCCAGGAGGAGGAAGAAGACTGAAACCAGCTGCAACAGAAACACAGCAGCACACACAAAATAAAATAAAACTAAACTCAGAGAAGATTCACTTCCAACGTTGTTAAAACAACTGACTGTATTTTGGGATTTTTAAACAGAATCACAGAGTGAAATTTCAAAGGTGTATAAAGTCACAAACTTACCTTCATCATCAGAGTTCTGCTGAGAGGATCTGATGAAAATCTTGATGTCAGTCAGTCTGGATGCTCTGATGTGTCTGAACTGTATTAATATCACAAATATTAATAAATGACTGAACAACTGCTGCTTCACACTGATAAAACTATTTCCTAAATAAGTGAAAACATGATGTCCTTTAATGTGTGTGTCCCTGTTAACGTGACTTTATTGGGCCTGAAAACCCGACATCCACCTACATCTCATGTGTTTATCAGGTCTCTACAACGACACAACTGATAACTGCATCATGCATGTGAATCATTCACTAACCATAACCTTGTGTACCAGTTACTCTGGTGTGTCCTGTTTGTAAAATGTTGTAGTATTTGTAACTTGGAGCTGTAGTATTAGTTATAAATGTTTATCTAAAGTGGACTTGTTGGTGTTTCCTTGTTCTTGCATCTCTGTCACTAAACCTTGAAAGACTTTACACCCTCTCCAATTTATAATTAAGATTAATAACATTCATAATTCAAATTGAACTCTTGTGTGGACAGCATTGAACAGTCTCCTTATTATACCTACTCTGATATCAGTAATGTTTCTGGATGAATAATGTAATGTTGGAGTTGTACACAATAATAATGAATCATTCAAATAGTCATAAAAATATTTGAGAGCACAAATTCCTGCAACCTGAACACCTCGTGTAGACATGCTGCTAAGTGTCAAACACATGTTGCTGTCATGTAAGTTGGTGTTAGCTTCTCTGTCCTCTGCTTCATTAGTTTGTGTAATAAAATTTGGCAAATTCCTGTAAACTTAGCTAAAACTTCACTCAGTATTGTAACGTCAGGAATATTATTCATTTACTGACATTTTGTTGCTTTCAACTGATAAAAATATTGATAAATACTGCTCATATTTCTTCCTTTTCTATTTCCTTCATTCACCAAATCAGTCAACAGATCAACATAACACATGACTATAACTACCATCTCTACTGTTATCAGATCATTTAAACACACATAGACACAAACATGATGAAAACTGTTGGTTACGTTACCTTTAGATGCTGAAAATAATCTGAATCAAGCCGATGAGTGAGGGTGAAATTAATCTGCAGCTTCAACCAGGAAACCAACCAGGAGACGAATGAACAAGTTCCTCACAGCCGGAGGTTTATAAGGTCTGCTGAGTCACAAACAATCTCAATTGTCTTTAAACATCTTTAACATGGAACAAAAGTCAAATATTAAACAATATAAATGTTTATCAGTTGGATCATAAAGTATGATGTGTTGTTTCTTTTATTCCAACAAGGAAATAAAGTGCTCAGTTATAAGATAGATAATTGAAACACCTGTCCTACTTTTTTTTATTGCCTATTGTTCAGATTGCTTACTTATTCTTTTTTTAATTGATGCTCTTTAGCACTTTGCTGCTTCGATGCTGTAAATTTCCGCCTTGTTGGACTTATAAAGGATCATCTTATCTCATCAGGTTGAGGATGAGGATCTTTGTATTTTTCCAGTTGCTTCAGGCTTTTCTTCATTATTTTTACATTAAACAATTAAATAGAAAACTTCTTGTTTGGTAGCAAATTACCACTTTCTGATTGGTTGCTCTTCTTGAACAATAAAGAGCCCTTATTATGCTGAGACTGCCAAATTTCTAACCATTATATTTCTTTAACAGTGAATTCACATTGGAGTAAAAGTTGATCCATATTTCCATCAAAACCATTATGCCACAAAAAACCAAATCTAAAATACAATGGTTGCCAGTATCTTAAAACACTGAGCTTGAATAGATCTGAGGTTGAGATCTGAACAGAGGTGATGTGTGTTTGAGAGGACCACTGACCCATAACTTGTATGAAATGTTCTGGACCATTACAGCAGGCTGAAGTGGAAGCTCCAATCCTTAAAGAGTGTCTGCAGTAATGGGTAGGAGACATACTGGATAAGGAGAGTACGTGGTGGAAGTGGAGTTTGAGTGACATGACTATCTAGAGCTGATGGTATGAATGTACGTAGACGCAGATTAGCACTGATTATAGCTTGAGGTGAGGCCTGGACGGCTGGTGATGAGTTTAGAGCAGAAGTGAATGCTGCTAAGATAAGCTGTGATGGGTATGCGCTTCTATAACAATGTAGAATGAGCATAGGTGATGAAACAATACAAGGTGACTACTACAACTATTGGGGTGTTCCCATTATACAATTCTAGCACTACTCGACTCGGTTTTGGTACCAGGCACGTTGTTTTCCATTACTTCATAGTACCTCAACATGAGCAGAGTAGTGCTAGAGAGGTGTATAATAGAAAAGCCTCAAAAGTTATGTTGTCATGAGTGTGATGGAAACTTTCTTAAACTGTCCAGTATGATGAGTTGTTGATGAATACTGGACGAGCCAACACCCGTCAATGTACTAGTTCGGGATTTACAAGTTTAACATCAGTGCTGTAACATCTAGTTTGTACATTTATTTCATGTTTCATTTTGTAATCACCTTTTGGGTCTTGTTTCAGAGCTTCACTTCCTGTCCTTGTGTGCGATTACTTACCTTGCTCTGATTATTGTCCCCTGTGTTGAATTATCCCTCCTTCACTTGTGCATTTAGTCTGTGTGCTCCCCTTTGTCTTTGTCACACGTGTGGAAGTGGTAGGACGCAATTACAGCACAAAACCAGGGAGCAGTTTCAAATGGACCTTTATTATAGTCCACACGGTAACAGAACAGGTATCTGCCAGGATGGGTTCAGGGTCACCGTAGACAGAGTTAGCAGAAGGTAAAGCAATGGCAGGAACACTCATGGACATGAGGTTGACCAGGCGGAAGTCTCCTGACAGGACGGAAGCTAGGGGACGCCACAGGTAGATAGGAACAGGCGATACTCGAGGTCAGGGACAGAAGGCTGGTGTGTTCACCGGGGTAGACACAAGGAGGTCAAAAGCAAGCAGTGTCGAAACCAGGAAAACAGGCCGTAAATGAGTGCTGGAAGGTCTGACATGTAGACGAAGACGATCTGGCAAAGAGTGAATAAACAACAGGAGTATATATAGTGGCTAGATTACAGATGGGTTGCAGCTGAGAGTCCAGGTGAACAGAGTTAACTGATGAGGTGGGTGTGGCTGATTAGCAGGAGTGGAACAGGAATGTGCTGAATGCAAATTTACCAGCAGCAGGAGAAGAGTAGAGCAGACTGTGATAGTCTTTGCTAGTTCAAGCCATCTGTTCCAGTGGGCGTCACAACCTTGTCCTTGTGTATTCAACCCCATTTAGTTTTTTGACTATTGTTCCCCTTACCATACCTGCTTTCATTCAAATCTTTGGATTTTGAACAGAGAGTTGAGTATTGCATTTGAGTCCTCCTGTCAGTCGGACAATTAAACTCTCAGTTGATTTAATTCTCATACAGAGTAAACACTGTACGAATAAACAGGAAGGACTGGAAACAATGAGAATATTGAAGTGCAAATATTATCATATACTCCAAAGCACCTTACTGACTTCTGGCTGTGAACTTAATTTAATCTGGACCTCTGTACAGATAACATGCTTAAAGACTAAAGGGACTAAAATACATAATGTTCAAATAAACAGTTTTCAGCTCAAATACAGGTCTGTTAGAAACCTCATACTTTCCTACTACTCTACTAACTCTGACGTCATTTGAAGTATGTAGTGTGTTTAACTGTGTAGTATGTGATTCAGAGTATGTGAGAAGTTCCTGGATGGTTTACTTGATTCTCCAGAAATGCAGAGTATGCATCAAGAGCTGACTACTCACACTCACATTACCCAAGATGCAACGCTACTACTCACACTCACATTACCCAAGATGCAACACAACTTCTGAAAAAAAAAAAAAATACAAACGTCACAGGTCACCTGCTCGGTGGTTTCAAATTAGCTGCAGCGAGGGTATGTTCGCTTCCTGTTTTCAAAATAAAAGCACAAATTCTATCGTTATGGTTTCCTTAATAATAAAAGGCAACAGGTGTTTTATTTTGTGAAAATGACAGGAAGTGCGTTACTCGCTACGGCTAACTTCAGTGGCTCCGAATTTGTAGGAACAAAACTTTAAACAGGTGTTATTTGGACAAATTAGCGTCACACTGTGGATCTAAAGGGATACTTTCTCATCTGAAAAAGTTAGAAATGTGGATAAAGTGGTATATTTACAGAGTTAGAGATAAAATGAAACCAGCTTCAGCCTGATGATTACAGCTCGGATAGGAACCAAATGCATTGTGGGTTATCGTGTAGTTTACTACAGTGTAAACGGTCTGCTTACTATCTGGTCGCTGTGTGTAGGATGGAAGTATGTAGTTTGCGGTTTCTAACACAGCCAGTCAGTCTGTGGATACAACTAGATGGAACTAATAGACAACAGAGACATCTAGTGGCGGAACGTGTTCATTACAGCAGAGTTCAAGCTGCTGTGAGCTCCAATACAAGTCAACTCTATCTGTCATTTGGTTTTTCATCATTTCAGTGATCTCATGTGATGTTTCTGATGTAAGCTGCTCTGTATTTGTTCCTCTGGATCCTCCACTAAGTTCTCCACCTGTCCAATCGTTTCTCTACACCAACAGCTGTTTGACTTTACACCCAGCAGCTGCTCACACACAAACTCCACTCTGACTTTTATTCATGCTGGAAATATTTATTTGATTAATATGTGAGGTTACAGATTAGATCAGAGAGAAAGAAAGAAAGAGATCAACAGATATTCTGTTTGTTCGTTCTGGAGAATTACTGCACAGGACGAATCTTCATGCTGATGGTCTTCAGGGAGTAGTTATGACCCTTCCACAGGGACCATGCCACTCCAACACCAGAGACAGTGCCATCGGCCCCCCAGCGATAAATGCCATTGGGGTTTGTTCGGTGACATTCGTTGTACCAGAACGCCCCCAGATATTTTCTGGCACAGTTACCGCTGCTGGAGTCATGGTCTTTGTCGAAGGTGGTGAACTTGTGTCCATTGTGATAATTCATGGCGTCTCCTACAGAAACACAAGAAAACAACAAGTGTATGATCACAACACTGCTGCTAATGACACCATATTATATAATGTTATATAACTATTAACACTACAACTGTCACTACTAATACAGTACTACTGCTATGGCCACCACTTGTACAAATACTTCCAGTACTACTAGTACTGCATCTGCTGCTGCTACTGTAACATAACAACATGCAGTATGTCATGTAGACAAGGACTGTAAAAGGTTGAAGGGATAAAAACACCTGAAACCTGCTGGGGCTCATTTACATTTTTCCTTTCAATGTGTTTATAAAAACCAAAGCTTCATGTAATTAATAAAACATGAGCAGAACACAGATTTGTTGTTACTGAGTTGAAAATCAGAATCTGTGAATCTGTCTTTAGCTGAAGGAATCACACAAATAATCCAATATAAGGACAGAAATCCTCAGTGTCTCCATGTGGAAACCAAACATCAGACAAACAGAAGTACTAACTGCTAACAGTAACTGACCTGCTCCTCCATCAGTGAATCCAGACACATGCAGTTTGTATCCTTGGGACTCTGAGTCGATGGAGAACGAGGAGTAACGAGCAAACGCTTTGTTCCCACTGAAGTCCTCTATGTCGACCAGCAGCTCGATGTTTCTGCTCTGAGTCAGATGGAAGAGACTCTCCAGGCCTGAAAACACACAAACATGAAGTCACATCAGAGTTAGTTTGTTTTAATGAACAGAGAGTTTCATGAAGTCACATGACTGTTCTCACCCAGCCAGTACTCTCCAGCAGCGCTACCAAAGCCCATCCTGTAGTGATCCCAGGGCCTGTAGAAGTTCACCGAGCCATCCATCCTCCTCTGGAACACCTGGGGGTTATTATGACAGTCAAACAGGAAGTGTTCATACTGAAAACCACTCAGCTGTGACTTGATGACTTCTGTTCAAAAACTCACCGTCCATCCTCCCTCATCTGAGTCCATGTCACAGTACACCTACACACAAACACACTCATTAGTAAATATGATCCTTTACTAAAACTATATTCAACCAATCAGCAGCTGCCACGTCTTGAGTCTGAAGCACCTTAAAGTGTCACTGACAGCTGCTAGCTGCTCCAACTGACTCCTATTCAACAAGTCTCAACTTCTCTCTAGAAATACTGAGTCAGTCATTGTTTTCAACGAGTCATTCTGGTCTCAATCTCTAAATTCAGGCCCTCTAATAAGTGTGCTGGTGGTTATTTTAAAAAATATTACTTTTAATAAGATGCAACCTCCAGGAAATCTATTAGTGTGTCTCAGAGCCTCCAGTGTTGTTGTTCAGTGGAGGAGAGATACACCAGCTTCAGCAGCATCAGATTGCATCGTAAAGTCCACGTCAGTGAACCCAACTCATAGTAAAACATAAAGCTCGTCTCCAGAGTGTCAGGAGGAGGAATAATGTGTCTGTTTCCCAGTCACAGTTTCTTCAGGAGTTTTATGTTGACTTCTGTCTGCTGACACTAACAGACTATTTAATGATTTTAAAGGTAAAGTACTGTTTCAAAATGATATAATCCTCTTTGTCAGGTTCATCAATGATGAAATGATCTGAAGTCTAGAATTTTTCAATGTTTAGACTCATCCTTACTTTATTGGACTCAGTAGTAGTATTTCCTCCCTCCTTGACTAATCTCTTAATATTTCTTAGGCCCACACTTTGGTGTTGATGTGTTTTTAAACAAAGGATTTCAGATAGTTATACTAAAATGAGTTTTTTAAATGCAGACAAAATGAATGTAGAATGTCAAATTCACTCTGTCTAAATGATTAAATAAGACATGTGCTGATAAAACCATTTGATTCCTATCAAGCTTTGATTTGAAGTGTCATTACTGAGTCAAATGTATGAAATTTGTCCCGTGGAGCCAAAATGGTCCAAAAAGATTGTTAGCATGCAGTATGCAAACAAAAGCAACATGTGCAGAATGCCAACAATACTCTCCAGTATACATCTGACCAGTCTACCTCACCTACTGTGTCCCACAATGCAAAGCACTGGAATATCAGAAGAACTGACTGAGTGATGAAGTTATACCCTTGGTTGGCCGAATGCCACCACTTCCTGTATCTGTTTCAAATTAAAAGCAGTTAAATGTTCATCTTTGGTAAAATCAAGAAGACCACAAGATGCTGCTTGGTAGCAGTGATTACTGAACTGTGAATACAGACGCTGATGAGTTTTGATTCAAACAGACTCTAGGACTCTTTCACATGAAAACACTCACACACACCTACATTTCTTTTCTTGCTTGATTTAATACAACTATTGAAAACTGAACTGAGTTGCGGTCCATCTGTTTTTGCACTGCAGGTTTTGGTGACGTATGTTTTATTGCTTTTTGCTGTTTGACTTATTGTCTTGTATGGTTTGACGATGCTACTTTCTTTCTGTTTCACAGTTACTATGTTTTAGATGTGACTCTGACTGGCACTGCTCTTCATTTAAAAGTGTTAGAACTACAAAGTTTATATAAAGTCTGTGTATCCAACCAGTAACAGGACTACCTCCAGTTATATCTGCTGATTTAGTAGAATCAACCTGAACTGTCTTCACATGGTGATGGACTCATCTTTGAACCAACATCTTCTAACTGTGTCCCAGAGAGGATGAAGTGTACCTGGACAGCAGACGTGGCTCCGATGGGATTGATGGTGTACACTCCACTGGGTCGGCTTTTATCATTGTTATGGATGTCACTGCAGTCCAGATTTGAGCAGCAGGTCAATGCTGGAGCCAGGAGGAGGAAGAAGACTGAAACCAGCTGCAACAGAAACACAACAGCACACATGAAACAGAAGATGTTAAAGAACAGTTCAGTTCATATGAGCAGTGAGAGGTTTTCCTCTCTGTAATCATTCCTCCTGTTCATACTGATTATTAGATCTCCTTCAAATGTGCTTTCAGTGTTCAGTGATGGAGGACTGTATCACAGTGAGTCACACAGTCATTTAAAGTAGATGATCAGCTTCTATTGAGCTTCAGCAGTCTGAGTTAGTCACATCAAGTGATATCTGACACATTTACAGTCTTTCTAGCAGTAAATTCCCTCTTAGTGTTTCCTGTTGAGCTGTGGTGGAAGTATAGTAACAAAAAGACTTTGCTACTAAAAACACTGTAACGTTGAAACATAGAAGATGAAGATTTGACTCATTTGGACGCTGAAGCTTCATATTAGCTTCACATCAACTTTTAAATCCATGTTTCCACAGAAGGAGGACTGTGGATTTAGTCCTCCATCACTTCCATTGTAAACATTATGAAGGATCTAATGGTCAGTATGAACAGGAGGAATCATTACAGACAGAACAATTGCTTCAGTGTTCATTTAGGCTCCTGACTGCTGGTTTAAAACACTTTCAAAATTGTGAACCCGTACGTTAAGCAACTATTTCTGCTCATAAAAGGTCCTTAAAATCAAAATTGAAATGATTATGGATCCCTAGTCAACACATCCTCTAACAAACTGAAAGGCCTGATCAACATGAATTCAGTCAGGTGTATAAAGTCACAAACTTACCTTCATTGTCAGAGTTCTGCTGAGGTGATGTGAAGAAAATCTTGATATCACTCAGTCTGTATGCTCTGATGTGTCTGAGCTGTATTTATATCCCAAAGATTCTACCTAATCCTACCTAACCACTCCTCATGCCTGAACCTCACCAGTGTGAGCAGGTAGTGGGCATGTTGTGTGGCAGGTGTGCTGTGTGTCTCTGGGTTTGTGGGTGGAGACTAAAGAATAGACTTCATGCTGGCAGAGTTTATAGATTACTGACAATATAATTACCTCATGAATTCTTTCTCATGACTGATGATCTTTTTGTACCTCATCACAACATTTTTATTTCATTACGGACCATGAATTTATTTTATATTTTAAACTTGTAACAGACCATTACCACCAGTTTTGCAGACAGGGTTTAAGCCTAAAGCCAGCCTGAAATGTTCATTTAAACTTGCTTAACTCAAAGGGACTTGCACAGACATATATTAAAATAAGCGTAGGTTTAACCTGTTCAACATTACACAAAGCCGATTGCAAGAAGGCAGATAATACCTGGTCTAGAACTGCATTGGAGCCTAAGTTAATCCTCTAAGGAGACAGGTTTAACTTCTGCTTAACAAAGTGTGTGAGCGAGAATCTGGATTACTTGGATTATCTAAATAAAGACCAACATGCAATACAGCGGCCAGCCAGATGAATCCATGATGAAAGGATTAATCCACTGCATTACTTTGACGAAATAACTTTTCTGGAACGCTTTCGTGTGTACAAAGAATAATGGAGATAATTTCTATGCTTGAGCCTAGACTTTCCACTCTTTCTCAAAGAGGAGGGCCCACACCCATTTCTCTCCAAGTTCTGATCACATTGAGGTTTTTGGCATCTCTAATTTTTCATTGTGAAACTGGTGATTTGTGTGGTTCCAGTGAAGCAACTGTTTGCAGAATAGTTCAAAGTCTGCAGAGCAATTTGTCAACTTCGTTTACATCAGTTTTCCTAATGCTGCAGGCCAAGCCAGCTATGAAGTGCAATTCTATGAATATGGGCTATTTCCAGGAGTGACAGGCTGTATGATGATGAATGCTCATGTTAACTACATCAAGGGATCTGGTGGTCATCATGTTCTTAAGCAGTGTTAAGATAAGATAAAGGTTTGGGGTCTTGGAATGTTTAAGTGAGTGTAGACATTTATGGCTGAAGGTCCCATCTCCTATATCCAAGGGATGTGTGACCCTTGTATGATATGACTTTGGGTAATAAGTATACATATGAAAATGCATTTGTTTGTGGATATATGCCATTGGCTGTACTCATATAGGTTGACATGTTTGATCAATCACAGATAATTTCTTTGTTCCTCCAGAGACTATAATAGATTAGGTTTGATCTTTGCTTGTTGAGATGAGCTTGTATGAATGCTGTCTCCTTATTGTACAATAATAATTGTTTAACCTTCAACCCAGCAGTGTTTTGTCTATTATTTCATATTTGTGTATGTAGTATGCAGTATTACAGTAAAAGTATTGCAGTATTACAGTAAAAGTATTGCAGTATTACAGTAAAAGTAGTGATATATTATTATATATGACATAATTTGATTATTAATAGTGAAGCATCAGTGTTAGAGCAGCATGTTACTGTTGTAGCTGCTGGAGGTGGAGCTAGTTTATACTACTTTATATACAGTTAGCTAGTTTACACTACTTTATATACAGTTAGCTAGTTTATACTACTTTATATACAGTTAGCTAGTTTATACTACTTTATATACAGTTAGCTAGTTTATACTACTTTATATGCAGTTAGCTAGTTTATACTACTTTATATACAGTTAGCTAGTTTACACTACTTTATATACAGTTAGCTAGTTTATACTACTTTATATACAGTTAGCTAGTTTACACTACTTTATATACAGTTAGCTAGTTTAGTCCAGTGTAAAGTCAGTTCATGCTCCAATAGAAGAACAGCTGTACATTTACCTTAGAAGAACTGCACCTCCATTGTTTATGTGTTTGTGTCACGTAGAAAACAAAGTCACGGCAGTTTAACGCAGCGTTGCTATGACGACCCCGCTCACGTTTAGGAGGAACTATAGTAATGGAAAAGGTTCCTGCTATGGTTCCTGGTACCAAACCGAGTCGAACCGAGCCGAGTTTAGCCGAGTAGTACTAGAACTGTATAGTGGAAAAGCGCCACAGTCAGTCTGTGGATACAACTAGACAGAACGAATAGACAACAGAGACATCTAGTGGCGGAACGTGTTCATTACAACACTTTACACTTCACACCCAGCAGCTGCTCACACACAAAACATTTTATTCATGCTGGAAATCTTTATTTGATTTATATGTGAGGTTACAGATTGGATCACTGAACATTTGATTACTTCAAACAGAAATAAAGGAGTGAGTATACTGAATACACAAACAGCTTATTGTTGGAAGATTGAGTCTGGTGAACACATAGTCTGCCTCACTTGATGTAAACTGTCACTGACCTGCCATTTGCCATCTATTTCAGGTGTGGTCATCCCCTCTACTATCATTACTTACTGTTACTGTCTTCAATAGCTCCATGGCTACATTACAAAAAACAAACTAAAGCTAGCAACACTGAAAATTATATAAGTTTTTTAATCAGTAAGAATCTAATAAAACAGCTGACATACGTCTTTTACTATTTTATATGGCATTTTCTTTTGCAGGGTTTAGTCATTTTAATGTTTATGCCAATGGAAACAAGTTTCTGACACTTTTTTTTGTAAAGGCACCACCATCGTTGCATCCTGGGCTCCCAAGACGATTCTGACTGGTTTAAATAAATACAAGTAAATTATAGATAGTGAGTGCTGCCAGACCTTTCTCCAGTGCTGCAAAGACTAAGCAGACTGTTGTGTAACACCTACAGCAGTTTATAGAGAGATGCCTGTTTCTAGAACCAGTATATTCTTTCTGGTGCTATTTGCTCAGTGTGTCTTCCACCAGCAGTATCCTGTCGCACAGAGCAGGACAGACACTCCAACTCCCAGAACAGAGCCTCCCAGTGGCCAAGAAACCTGGGACTGCAGTTCAGACTGGTCTGTAACAGACAAAAGGACAAGAGTGAGACAGCAACATTGCATCAGATTCTATTGGCTGCTATTTCATTTATTTTATTGCAGCTGAGATAAGTAATTTATTATGGATGTCCCCTGAAAACTGGTTCTGATTTAAACATTTTACCCTTTGTATTTTTTAAAGTCAGTTCTTGTATCAGTCCTTATATATGTTTAGGTGTGTAACTTGGCGTGCTCCAGACTCTGTGTCAGTGTAACCGGGGCTGGGGCTCAGCTTCCCCACTCATACAAACACACTATACGTTTCTCCATTCTCCCCTTGAGAGCCTCACCTACCCAGGTGCAGCAGCTGAGGCTCCTGCAGCCCGACGTGCTCCACCTTGCAGCAGATGTCTTGCGCTGTGTTCAAGGTGTGATCCAGATAGGAATGGACCTGGTAGCGCCAGGCACCGCCAGGCATCTCTTTGGTCACCATGCTTGGGGTGTTTGGTATGACGACACCATCTCTCAGCCAGGACAGTCTGATCTGCTGCGGGTAGAAGTTGTAGGCGCTGCAGACTAAAACCACAGAGTCTCCACTGCTGCTGGACTTCACTGACTTCAGCCTGGTGACGGGAGGCACTTCAGGAGATAAAACTACTGTTAACAGCTACACAACCGACAGATGACACACATGTAACACAGCTGTTTGACTACAAGCTGCTGTAAGAAGTCATCTAGTGATATGAGAGGCGTTTCTTCATATTATAAAATTACACTGAAGATACAAATAATTTAGTGACACCCTCAGTTCCTCTAGCAACCAGTTTCAGAGGTGAGGACCATAGTCAATTACAAACAATAATTTAGTCTGCCCATTATTTTTTGACTTATTTTATGTGTGTGTGTTATTCATTGTTCAACCGATTAAAAGTCAGATTTTATTTTAAATTCAATGACAGTCATCAAGATCACAAGTTCAAATATCTCATGTTGTCTCACTAACTGGTCAAAACCTCAAAATATTCAGTTAATTATGATACAAACCAGATAAATGAATTAAATGTTTGGAGCTTTTATATGTGTATGAGTTTATATGATGTTGTTGACTTGATTACCTGCTTTCCCTCGAGTCTCTTTATACATCGCAGCAGCATAGATTTTGCAGTACCTGTTCAGGTCATTTCTCCTGACCTTCAGGTAGTGAGGATCTTTATTAACCTCATCTGCAAATATCTGTCCATACTCTGTGAATCCAACCACCTTCTCTGTAGAGCTGTTGTACAGAGCCTGCAGGCGGCCGTTATACTGGTACTGAATCCGATATTGCACATCCAGCTGGGAGTCCTCGTCTATCAGCAGACATGTCTTCAGAATGTGGAAGTACTTCCCATCTGCAGTCACCTCTGTAGATAATAGATGGGGAAATATAAAAACAAATATTTCAGAAAGGTTTCCAGTTGCTAAAGTTAAGCAATACACATTATGTACGACACTGAAGTTAACCATCAGAGGTTAAGGGGAAAGTTAAGAGAACTTAAAATGACCTAAGGGGATCAATTGGCAATAATATAATATTCTTAAGTATGTTTTCATTAGTGTATAATCACCTGAAAATAAGAGTCATTGTGGTGTCATTACCTTAGAATGAGCCCTTTATACAGATGTCAAAGAGCAGATTGGGATTTGTAAAACCTTTATTCTATTTGTGAAAACAGATAATGGCTTTTTCAAAAACACACAGTGGAATCTACCAATAAATAAAATAAAAGTTTTGCATATGTAAAAATGTGTTTTAAGGCTTTTACTACAATGTTCAGCACCTTTCCACAAGTATATGGTCATTTAAGGTTCAGTTTAAATTTCCCCTTAGCGTCTGAATTCAAAGCTAAATTCAGTGTCAGTTCAATCTTCTATATAAAAATCAATCATTTAAAAAATGAAAATTGAATACAATTGTGTTGTATGGAGTAATTTTCTATTTTTGGAAATCTGGATTGAAAGATTAAGGTTTTATATCTGTTGATGTCTTGGGCAATGTGAGAGGGCGAGGTCTAAGCGCTTAACTCAATTTACTGACTCATGTCTGATTGGCCCGTGGGGCTGCTTGTCCCGCCCATCGTCACACCTGCATTCAAGGATTACATCCAATCACACATCAAACTGTAGGTGAGTCTCTCTGTTTCCCCTGCAGACACCAAATCATGAGGCAGACTGTTTATAATACACAGGTCTCAGAGCCATATATGGTGATTTTACCTGGATAAAAAATGCTGAATACAGCCAAAAATATGCAAAGTATAGATAAGAAATCACAAACTGCAGTTATCACTTAAAGATCTGACTGATCAATAAATGTGATTAAGCCTTGATTCATGTTTCAGAGAGCAGAGAGAGTGTATGTTTTAGCTTTTACACCACTAAACATCTCCTATCACACAATATCATGTCCTATTTTACCTCAGACATGAAAATATAACATAGCAATAATGATGTAAATGTATTTAAAGTAAAGGTAAAATGAGCAGAGCTTTGTGGAAGTGTGGGGTTTATTGTAGAACCATTAGAGTCATCATCAGTCTTCATCCTCATAACTACTATCTTATTAAAACTATTAACTATTCATTTCATTAAAACACATGGACATAGATACAGAGATAATCTGACCTGAGCAGTATATATAAGGGTTAAAGTGTTTCTGCAGCATGGACACACTAACACACTTTCACCAAATCACTCAAAAATATACATTAAATATATTTAATCACTAAATATGATTCTGAAGCGACTTGCTGTATATTCACAGTCTTCCTCATGATTTGGCGTCTCTGTCACCTGCAGCAGCTCCACCTGTAAACGGCTCCATGCAGGTGTGACGAGCAGCTCCATCAGCCAATCAGACGTTTAGTTTAGTTCCTTGTTTAGACCCGCCTCCTCCAGCAACCCGAGACGTCTGTTAAAAAACCCTCCAAGCTGTACTTATTATTCTGACTTTAATGAAACACACTGAGTTATAAACAGAGTGAACGGATTAAATACACATTAATAATCCACAATAACAGATGAATACAGTAAATGAACATAGTTTATATTACATATAATATACACACACATATAATAAAGACAACAGATGTAAAAGATGAATCATCTGTGTCTACTTGTTCTAACACTATATTTAAAGGCTTGTCTTAATTACCTGTGAGTAGCAGAGGTAACAGAAGCAGACACACAGCGTTCAGTCTGTTCATGATCAGGTTGACTCAGGAACTGAACAACCAATCAGACAGAGTTCAGGATCAGCTGCTCCTCCTCACACCAGCAGTCTTTACTCATGAGCCACATACACACTAACATTACACTGTTCAACTCAAACTATTTCCTGTGTTGCTAAACCTCAGAAACCTTTCAGCATGAGAGCACGTGAAGCTGATGAGGTCATCACACACTAATGGTCGGATTTACTAAAGGTGTGTCCCGTGTGTAAACATGACACCACCCGCAGAGAAAATGTGGATCTTTCAAATGTACAATATAATACGCTCTGTCCATTTAGTAGCTTACCGTAATGAATGTATTATTAGTATACAGTCTATGAGTTTACCATAATGAATGTAATATATATTAATTATATAGATATAGTAAATCAGGCCATACGTTTCCATCCACCTGTTTTTCTTGTAATTGTTGGTGTGCAGATGAAAACAAAAAAGAAACAGACTTAGGGAATAAATAAGCTTTATTCATCTTTCATAAGTGTGATGATGAGGAGGAATTCAGCATTTCACTCCTGTGACATCATCACACTCATGATAGACACTTTTTATTGGTTCACCTTTAAAAATGAAAAGAAAGAAAACAAAGGTTGCTGTGCCTTTCCCTCTTCTTTCTGCAGGAGCTCCAACCTTCACTTCTTCTATATAAAGAGTCTTTACATTTACTATTATGTCAGATATCACTGATATAAAATGCTGTCATGTAAACATGTATCCTACTTAAAAGCACATCATGACTTCCATGTAAAATCTGAACTCATAAATGTCTCAAAATGATATTTCAGTATATTCAGATGCTTTGTTCATACAGTATATACATGAAGGTGTTTCTCATGTCTGTGGTTTGAGGATTTTATGCAGGAACCCTGTGAAACGCTTTCTGCCAGCTTGCACACAGCTGATGTCGGAGGGAGTCGTTGGCACTTATGATGAAGATGATGATTCCAGCAGTGAGACAGATGAGTCCCACTGAGAGACACACCACTGGTCCAGAAGCATCCGGCTTCACAGGCAGAGCTGGTGGAGAGCAAAGCAACAATCTGAACATTGACATACAGAGAGCGTTCATAACAAAGCTGCAATGAAACTAACAGAGATGTAAATGTAACTTCTACAACAGCAAAGACTGGAAACCTTTCCTCCATCACTGTCTGCTACGCTCTAACTTCCTGGTTTAAAGTGTGGGCTTCAGTTCTCTTCTATCCTAAGTGTAGATTACTTGAAATGACACAAAACAAATCCTCCAAACTAAACCTATGAAACAACTCGTAGACACATTTTCTGATCCTATGTTTCTGTCAGCAGGATGAAGCTGTCAGGTCTTTAATATGAACATGATCTGATCCTCTGTGGTTAACGTTTGGATAGTTTTAGGTAAACCAGGTAAAGAATCTACAGCCATGACAGCAGCTGCCATGATGACATGTTTAGTAGTTATAATATTCAGTTTAACGTGTCAACATCTGCTAATCAGCACAAACACAAAGTGCAGTTAAACTTTGCTCAGATGATGGTGCTGTATGAACAGTATTAGAATTCATCCAGGGAAACGACTGTGAACTCAATTTCACACCAAGCATCTAATAGTTGTTGAAATAGGCTATTTTATGTGTTTATGCTGCCTTACATGATATATTTCATTTATTTGATGTAAACAAGAGAGTCAAGTAAACATAAATAAAGATAACACATGTTTTTTCATTCCAGTACTTGGTTGCAATTCCTTTAACTTTCTTATGTGACTTTAACTTTTCACATGTTGGTTAATACTTCAGGCAGCTCTCGTCTCCTAGCTAAACTTCAGGTTTCCTCTCATTTCTGAGCAGAATCTTTCCACAACACACTCTGTAAATATTTGTGGAGACTTTCTAACAGTTTACATGAAGAGCTCTTGGTTCATATGCCTGTTGATGTAATCATACTGTCATGTTGCTCTAATAGTGCTGCTGTGTGAGTTCTGTCCTCTCTGACAAACTGATGAAGGAAGAACGGTTGTATTAAGAGAGGAGAGAGTTGTGGAATTCATCTCTCTACGTAGATTATATCCAGGTGACGCCTGCAGTCTCACCCCATGCTGTGGTGACAGGGTGAACCAGGGTTTGATGCTGCACCACGCAGCCCAGCACGTGGTCTGTCTGTGGACTAACAGAGAGGCTGGTCAGCTGACTGAAGGTCCCGTCAGACTCAGGGTAGAGGTTGCTGTGAGTCACACCTTCTGTCACCGTTAAACCATTCCTGGTCCATGTGACGTTGATGGAGGGTGGGTAGAAGTGACTGATGTGACAGTAGAGGACGGTGTGTTTGCCCTGCTCCGCCTCCTCTCTGGGATACACCAGCACTGTCGGGGCTTTTAAAGAGAGAATGACGCATTAGGACAGTATGACAGTATGCACTCACAATGAACCTCTCAGACATTTCTCTGATAAATGTTGTCTGTTTATAAAGGAGCTGAACATTCCTGAGAGTTCATCATCAGCATCAGTGACGCCCCTGTTCCTGTTTGTCCATGTGTGTGTGCAGGTTTCTTTCCCAAAGAGTAAAAAGAAGAACCAGAAACCAGCAGACACATGTATGAGTGTCAGCAGTCATATTAGAGGAACTGAAACTATCAGAAAACCTCAAGTTAGATACTAAAAAAGTGCCTGGGAGAGGAACTTTGTACATGATGTGAAGAAAAGAATATATCTTTACCTTTTCCCTCAGTGGGATTCTTGTCGATCTGCATGGCTTTAGAGAGATAATGTTTACACACTCTGAGTTTGCTAACTTCAGCCAGAATGTAAAATCCCTCTGACATTGGCTTTTCCAACTCTGACATCAGGGGCGCCGTCCACACTATTCGTCCACTCTTAAAGTCAGCAAACATCACCTGGTCTCCATCCCAGTGGAACTGTACCTGGCAGTCACATGACTCGAAGCAGCCATAGAACATTACCGCTTCATAATGAGCTGAAACACAAAGCAGGTTAAAGCTTGTAGATGTGATATGAGATCACTTACAGAAGTTACTGGCATTTATGTATCAGACTGATAATGTAATAAGGGATTATTGGGCCTATGAGGATTAGAACCAGGCGGTCAGAGTCTCAGATCAGAGTGACTGTTGACATTTCTTATTAAAAACACTCAGAGCTCAGTTTACTTACATTTTCATCCTGATCAGTCTTTTAATATTCAGTAACTGCCACCTAAATCCAATCCAGTATTTGTTTTCTTTATTTTCCTTCAGCTGACCGAGAATAAAGTAAAGTAATAAAGTTTTACATTTAAATATCTGACAGAAGAACAGCTTTACTGAAACTACAGTATGCTGCAGTATTTAGTGTAATATATTTATATATTAATATTAATATCTGTGCAGAGGAGAGTCAGTGTAGATCTGAGCCATCACACAGCTTCTCTTCATCTCTAACATGAAATAAATACTGAAGCTCAGATTCAGCACCTGAGAGTTCTGGTTCATCTGAGCAGCTGAGCTCTTTCAGTCTGTGTTGTTGTGTTTGGCTCATAACCCGCTCAGACTAACAGAAACCTGACCTGTGTTCGCTTTGTATCTGACAGACTGGTTTCCTGCTTGACTGACTTTAATTCGCTATCAGTAAGTTGTGAAAGTGATGAGGACAAATACTTGCAGCATACATGACCTATAATAACCTAAGACTTAGTATGGTTATTATTTTATTTCTTACAGTAATCATGTCGTCTCAACAGCTGTGCACTAACTTATTACGGTATGAAACTCATATTTGGTCTCAGGCAGAGGTGATGTACTTCCTACAGTCTCTCCATTTACTATGACGTCACGACACACACACACCGCTGATCAGTGCAGGTGTGTGTGTAAAGACGCACCTGTGTAGAGCAGGGTCAATGAGTCACAGCCTCATACAGCCCCGTGCATTTTAAAACCATTCTCAGTGTAAAAATACTCATCAAAGTCATCCACATCCCGTCATGTCTCAACAAGCATGAAGTTTATTTCACCACATCGTGTCAATGAGTCATATTCTGCTCTGTTCTCTGCGCCGTTTCCTCATTCAGACGGGACAGCAACGTCGTCGCTCCGACGCAGAACACAAGTAGAAATCAGCCTTAAGACGCGAGTTTGACGTTATAACGTGAACGTGATACTGAGATGTGTAACTTTCAGGTTATAATGATCATTTTTATTTTTATGGCGTAAAAGCAACACGGTTCCGTAGTATCAGACTGGAAATAGAGATTGGAGCTTTACACAAAAACTAACAAACAGGAAAAGTATGATGAACGTTTACCTGCGTGGACTGTAGAGACCAAACCTGATGCCAGTAAAACCAGTGACAAGTCCATCTGACCCCAGTTTGTTTTTGTGTCCGCCGAAAAAATGTAATTCGTGTCCCGACGAAAATGATAGAGAACCAAAGGCTCAATGACTCACAACAATAACACTGGTGATAACTTTCAAAGTAAAATCCCTACAGGTGTGCAGTGTAAAAACCGGACCCATTAAATCAAACAAGAAAAAAGAAACATCAACAACGCAGAGGCCGTCTAGTTGTAAATCAAACTAAATAAAGCTTAATTAATAATTATACAACTGTACAACTACTGCTCACTACAGAAACTAACCAAAAAGAAAATACATTGAGAACAAACCAGCTGTGCAGCAGAGTTCCTTGTACATCCTCCAGAAGCCCGACAAGCAACACGAGTCAATCATTCATGGACCGGGTCATTGTGGGATTAAACCAATAATTATTCAAAATATATGAAATCTTACCAAACATTGTTGTGCCATTATTCGTCATATGTGCTGATAGTTTACACATTAATATCTGGGTTATATATTACTTCAAAGATGGTACATAAAACTTGTGATATTGTGATATGTATTCAGTATTTAATAGCTCTTTTCACTTAAAATATTATTATATTTACAATGGTTCTAGTTTTAATTATTATATGATTATGAAAATGACTAGATCACCCATCTTTTGTTTTGGTATTTTTCTCTTTACCTTCTTCTTTTTTCCAGTTATGCACAATGAACCCACTAAATACATTGTATGTGTATGCAGTAGCCTAAATAACCCACAAGGTGGCACTGTTGCTCTATTAATCTCAGCACAGTGAACGTTGATGTTTATCCCTTACGTGACACTGTAGTTTTTTATTTTGTTCAAAGGTTTTAATTCACTATTCTGTGAGGTTAGCAGTAAGTGGCGGCCTGTATCATCTTAACATATCTAAACTAAAATACTCATCCAGTCCATCTGTTTATCTGATCATTAATATGTTAACTATTGACGTGTGTTTATGAAGCAAACACGTGTGTTTTGGGTAACTTGGTGTGCATGAGTAGAGCACATATTTAATTTACACGTGCCGTAATTTGTCGTTTTCAGTTTTAGAGGATTATTTTGACACAATATATTTATTTTTTGCAGAAGCTGAGGTGGGAGAGACTGTATACTCTCAGTACATTTCTGAATCAGTCAAATTTCTGAAGTTATGAATTTTCCGGCGTCAGGGACCGTCCTGATATTCACTCATCAATACACACACAATGACAAAGTATGATTATATGGGGTTTATTAACTAACAATTAAAGCAAAATGTGAATAATGAACAAAAAAAATAATGAACAAAACAAAAGGATAAATGACTATGTTATATGTTTTAATGAACGGAAAGATGATGATGAATGGTGGAATTAAACGGAGGTTTTGGGTTCTTCTGTTGTTATGATATTAAAAAGGGGACTGAAGGGAATAAATACTTTAGGTTTAATTCAGTTATGCTCTTAAACTAACACCAGCCCGATTAAATGAGAGATGGTTTAGTCAGCCTACTTTTCAGAAGACGAACCGTCAGCTGTCCGTGGTCCATTGGGCTCCGGGGATCTCGAGCTCCGTCCGGGCTGTGGGACCGGTCAGCTGCTCGTTCCGGGTGATCAGAGGAGGCTGTCTCTCAGATTCAGGCGATGAGCACCTGAGATGGTTCGGGGCTTTTAGTGATGATAAGCGCAACAGAGTTAACTTAGTTCGTTGCTCAATAAAACTTCATAACTCGGAGATGGCCAAGCGTCAAACTCTCAAAGTCCGTCAAACAGAACGAAACTTATCAAAAATCAAAATCAACAGTATTAAATGTCTTTGGTTGACTTTAGCTAAAACCTAAAAGGCATCAAAAAGAAGAGAGTTGGGTTGTAAGTTATTGTTCAGAGTGGACCCCTACTCATAACCAATCAAATGGCTCCTTCTTCTCAAATGTATTTAAGAGGAGAATAAGTAATTGCCATATTATTCAATTGTTTAGTCGATTAATGCAATCCATTCAACATCATCGTTCACATTTGAGTATTTCATCCTGTATAGTATCATTCATTTTAATACAAACACATAATATGCTATGATGACACACTTGAGTTATAAGTATTCCTCATGGATCAGATGAAAAGTAAACAATGGACCAAACTCCTTGAAAGAATGTAATCATGGCTGTGAAGTTCTTTTCCAATAAATAAAGTAATGACAGTATCAATGTTTATCTCATTTACTTCTAGCAGTATACTGTTATACATCTTTACTTTATTTCATTCATATTTGGTGAGTTAATGCATCTTGATCTTAACAGTGGGTGTTTTGACATTTGTAATATTTAAAAGGTCTGTTCCTTCAGACTTTGTTCTGGTAACATCAGGATCAACCTGAGAATTGTTTTAAACACACACTTTTAATTAGAGAGCCAGAAAAACACTTCAATGTAGTTCTGTTTGAAATGCAGCTTCATTCTCAATGAATGGGGGGGGGGGGGTCGAGAAATTCAAAATTATAGGGGACTTCTGCCATTCGTCAACAAAGAAGGGATGAGGTGAGAGTTCAGTCAATGGTGAATGCTGTTGTAAAGCACTTATTCTGTTTAGGCAGCAAAGTGCTTTATATGTGCCGTTCATTGACTGTTTTACTGCTTGGAGGAATAAAGAAGCTTTGAGTGATGAGAGCATGCTTTGCAGAAACTGTTCCCCTGTTGAGATTGGATGCTGCAGCTGATTTGACTGATCTGATACCGTCACTGTAGATCTTGTCATTTAATTTTCATAAAATTAATGTAGAGAGAGAGAGTTGCACTAGACTGACCAGAATATAATGAAAATCTTAATTCCTTTTGGTCTAACCTTCAAAATGAAACCAGCAGTGTGAGAAAGTGTTATTGAAATATTAGAAACTGATTTATTAGCATGAAACTGTTTCAGACAACAAATGAGGGCTGAGTGAACATTCAGCACCAAAACTAATATTCTTAAACGCAGAAAGAAGCAATACCACATTTGAGCTGAATAATAAGTATATAGTCTATAAAAGACAGTGAAGAAAAAAAGATATAAACTCATCAAACATCTGGACTGATTTTTAAATGATTTCTTGACTCAACATTTATCCAGATGAGACCATAAAACTCTGGATTCATGAAAATCTGAAAGTAAAAAAAAGTTACAGCTGTTCACATGAGATTAATGATGACTAAATATAATTATGTCACAAAAGGTCCAATCAGATCTCCTCTCTGCTCTTCTTCTAGTGGTCTTAATAAAGGTCTCACTACTTCCTGTTTTGGAGCGTTGGTGCTGGTGATGATTTTCTTCTTCACAGGGTTTGTGTTTGTCCTCAGAGGTCCTACTCTGCTCCCTGAGCTCCTTCCTCTTCAACCGGCTCTCTGGAGAAATTGGGATTATAATAACTCAGCTCAGTGCTCTCCTGTGGGTCTGACTTCTGCCCCCTGCTGGCCTGGAGAGACATGACAACACAGATCTGCATCACTCCTCTCTTCAGTTCAAGATGCTTCATTTCAACCAGTCCTCTAAACAAACATGTTCAGTACCTTCAGGATGAAATAGATGATAATGACACCCAACAGCAGAGCCACCAGCAGGACGACTGGTGCGATGATAGAACCTGTTCTGTTAGGTTTCTTATCTGGGGGTTTTTCATCTGGATCTGATGAGACACATTCAGTCATCACATTAGATCACATGGCATCATGAGGACAACAGCTCCCATCAAACAGAAACTTTAATGACGTTAAATCTCCTAAAATCAGTGAAGTCTGAAGCAGCTTGTTGATTCAGCTCTTAGAGAATAAGTTCATCTGATCCTCTCTGTATGCTGATGATGTTCAACAAAAACCACTCATGTGTTCACAGCTGCTTTGAAAGAATGAATGAAAGTCTGCTGATTCTCTCCTTAAAGCTCCTGTCTGCTTAAAATGATTCAACTGATTGTTAAC
This sequence comes from Scomber colias, assembly GCA_021039105.1. NCBI lineage: Eukaryota > Metazoa > Chordata > Actinopteri > Scombriformes > Scombridae > Scomber > Scomber colias. The sequence goes on from JAJDFG010000507.1 coordinate 88,069, forward strand.
AGTCAACATCTTTACATGCAGTTAAATCAGATGTGATCCTGGTGAAGCTCTGAGTTCATCATGTAAACCCTGTTTATTATCATTATAGTGCTTATCTGGCTTCACTTTTACTTTCCACTACAACACAGTTGTTATGGTTGAATAATGTTAAAGAAGCCGGGAAGGAAACAGTTTACAGCTCCTTCATCAGATTGTGACTCAGCTCTCTGTAGGTCGCTGGGTCGCTCCGGCTGCCTCATGACTTTTTATCAAACATGGAAACAAAGTCAGTGTGACGTCTCAGTTGGACTGAGCTTCACACTCTGCTTCAGCTTACCTGTGACAGTGAGAGAGAGCAGACGGCTCTCAGAGGAGAAGCTATGAGAAAAAACATCAACGCTATAAACACAGCTGTAGTTTCCTTGGTGGGCGGGGTTTGCAGCAGGAAACAGGAAGTCAGCAGAGTGACTGACAGCTGGCTGGGTGTAGTTGTATGTTGTGTTGGAGGAGGTGAAGGTGAGCTGGAAGGAGCCTCCTGGGTACTGAGGCTGGACGGAGCAGCTGATGGTGAAACTGGAGCCCCGGAGCACCTGAAACCCCTGCTGCTGGGCCCCGGAGACCCCGTCCATGGTAGGAGACACAGAGATGATTGACTGAAGCAGCAGGTCTGTAAATACAGAGAGATGATTGGCTGAAGCAGCAGGTCTACACAAAACTAATATTAAACGGTGAAAATTGAAGAAGTCTCCAGTCTCTCTTTCTACTTGCTGCCAGCTTTTCTGTGAACATCTCATCAAGTCTAGTGATCTGCAGGGTTTCTTCATTGCAGGCAGAACCATTTCTATCCGTCAACTGGCCGACGACACAACCTTGTTTCTAAAGGACAGCTGTCACGTTGCCTTCACTGTCAGTCTCATGGAACCATTAATAAAGCTTCTGGTCTCTGATTTAATCTAAAAACATGTCAATTATTGTTCATCAAAGATTGTGATACCGACTCAGTTTCCATTATCCCTGCTGAGAGTCACTTATTTAGGTGTCATTATAGACAAAAATGAACGCATGGAATGTATTACCAATTTCCCTCCAACTATTGATAAAACAAAAAAGAAATGTAATCAGTGGCTTTAATGTGATTTATCATTAAGAGGCAGGAAGCTTCTCTCTAAGGCTGAAGGAATATCTAGATTAACAAAAGATGAATGTTCTTTTCTTCTCATTTGTTTGTTCAACATGTTAATGAGACATTCACACAACACTGCATATAGTTCCAGCTTACCTGTGACAGTGAGAGAGAGCAGACGGCTCTCAGAGGAGAAGTTATGAGAAAAAACATAGACGCCATAAACACAGCTGTAGTTTCCTTGGTGGGCGGGGTTTGCAGCAGGAAACAGGAAGTCAGCAGAGTGATTGACAGCTGGCTGGGTGTAGTTGTATGCTGTGTTGGAGGAGGTGAAGGTGAGCTGGAAGGAGCCTCCTGGGTACTGAGGCTGGACGGAGCAGCTGATGGTGAAGCTGGAGCCCTGGAGAACCTGAAACCCCTGCTGCTGGGCCCCGGAAACCCCGTCCATGGTAGGAGACACAGAGATGTTTGGCTGAAGCAGCAGGTCTGTAAATACAGAAAGATGGTGAATCCTTCTTCTTCTGTGAGAAGCTGAATGTTGTTTTCTCTTCATGTGTTTGTTGAGATAAATGAACGTTGATCACTGAGAGATGATCACACAGCACAGAGAACTCCTACATTCATGTGTAATACATCTGAGGCCATCAACATTTTAATAAGACATTCATTCCACACTGCATACACAATAGTTTCCTACAGAAACAAGCAGCGAACACAAAGTGACATATCATCAGCTTTTAAGTCTTTTAAGTCGTTTAAGTTATTGTCTCAGTTTGAATCAATGAGCCTCCAGGAACAAGCTAACTTCTCTACCCTTTAGGATGCTGTCGTCCTGGATAAGTTTACAGTTCAGTCCAATGGAAACCACCAACTATCACTGTGACAGAGGAAGGAAAATATTACTGTATGAGGTGATGTCACTGATGGACTTACCTGAGCAGTTGAGCTCCACGATGAAGGAAGCAGAATCTAATGATACACAGGCACTTAGTGCAGATCCAGACTGAACACAGTCAGATCTGATCCTCCATACAGATTTACGCAAGTCTAAGATTCTGATTCCTGTTGAAACAGCAGAGCCACAGTCCAAATATCTACATATTAAATCTGCGTCCTTCAGGGTCCAATCAGAGGAACTCACTGGTCTCCACTCTCCAAGTTTCACCTCCAGTGTACCTGCACAGTGACTGGCTCCTCCCACCAACCTGACATTCTCTGAACAGAAACAAGAGAGTCATCAGTAAAAGAATAAAGTGAGTTTCATTAGAACAGAAACAAGAGAGTCATCAGTAAAAGAATAAAGTGAGTTTCATTAGAACAGAAACAAGAGAGTCATCAGTAAAAGAATAAAGTGAGTTTCATTAGAACAGAAATGAAGACAAATCAAAGCTGCAGCTCCTCTTCTACCTGAGCAGGTGAGTCCAACAGCTTTACCAGGTGAGCAGGTTCTTCTAGCTGAGTCTGATCTTCTACAGTCCAGGAGAGCAGACTCATTGCCTCCACACTGGAACTCTTTGGTCCACATTGGAGCCTCCACTTCTCCATAGAGCGCCCCCTGGAGGACTGAAGGAGCCCCACAGTCAAGCTCCCTACAGACCACCTCTGCATCCTGCTGGTCAAAGTCAGCTTCACACACTGAGGACCACGACTGCTCAGACTTCACCTCCAGTCTGCCTGAACACAGACTAGTCCCATTCACCAGCCTGACAGAGTCTGGAGAGAGAGAGGACCATCATTAGTTTTGGGAATATTTAACTGCAACATTCATACCAATAAAGCTTTTTCTGAATTTGAAAGTAACAGCTGATAAAGAGAGAGAGAGCACATTCATACCCTGACTCAAGTCTTTATCTACAGAAAATAGTTCATGTTATCTGTATGATTTTAAAATGTCTTATTCAGGCACCATCTTGTGTTAGAATTTTTCTGTTTTCTACTGAATCTTTATTTTAGCAGGAAAACCTCATTAAGATTAAACTTGTCTTTTGCAGGAGTGTCCTGGCCAAGACAGGCAGCAACAGAAAGTTTCAGACAAACAACATAAAAACCTTTAATACAGACAGACCTCTGTAACATGAAGAATGACACTGTGGTGGACAGCAATGCATGATATCAGAAAATAAAGAAGATCAGAGCACTGTGGTAGCTGAATGGTTACAGTACCACATAACCACAATGTCCCTGATTCAACTCTGACTGGAGACCTTTGGTACATTTCATACCCCTCTCTCTCCCCCTTGTTTCCTGTCTACTTCTCCACCATCAGCTGTCGATTAAGGCAGAAATACCCCAAAACATATAAAAGAAGATGTAGAAGTTTAAAAGGAGGAGTCTCTCTGTTATTAGGTAGTCACGCCCCTCATAACTCTGTTCACAGTAGAATAATGGATGAAGCTACAGCTAATTTGAATTAGACTCCTCCTGTTTTCCTCTGTCAGATTATTGCTTTCAGCAGTAACAGAAAAAAAAGAGAGAAACAAAGCAAACAAAAAAAGCCAGCAAATGACAGTAGTGGGTAGTGATAGTCTAAGTACATCACAAGGCCGTACATGAAAAGGATAGCTATGACTCAAGTGTTAGGTGCATGACACTGGGCTTGGGCTAGCTCGCTAACCTCTGCCCATTTGTCAAGCAAAGGCTGCCATATTCTTTGGAAGACTGTCTTTGTTAGCAATCTTATACCAGAGTCTTTCCATATGCATCACATTACCTAATTCCCTACGCCACTGGTGGAATTGAGGGCTGGCCTCTGATTTCCACTGTTGTAAATTAAGGTGCTTGGCCAACAAAGTGTAGATGGAAATGACCCCTCTTGTCCCTCATAGGTTGTAATGGAGGGATCATACTTCACTGAGCCAAAAGTGGCTAAGAGTGGGTCAGGTGGATGGTCTTTTGGAAAGCATTTGATATGTAATTAAAAACAAGAGACCAGAAAGAAGTAAGGTTTGAACAAGACCAGAACTGATGGGTAAGTGTTCCAGTTTGTTGTTTGCATTCATGACAGAGAGGAAATATCTGGGTAGAAGCCATGGAGCCTGGCTTTGGAATAGTGCAGTCTGTGGACTACCTCTGAAGACCTGGCGTACACATGCGTGGACATCACATTTTGGGTCATATTACCACTGTCATTAATTCTGCTTAACTGGGGCCTTATGGTCACGTATGTGGACACTTACACTACCATCTAGTGGTGTCAGAAGAGTACAACACACTACGGGAAAAATTCAAAATAGCAGCCAGCACAAGGGAAGGTTCGGGTGGCCACTCCAAACACAAACATCAACAAGGTAATCATATTTCATGGCTTATTCTGATTCAGATATGCATAAAAGCATTGTAAGTTTGCCATGACATGCAAATTTGACAAAAGTTAGTAAAAGTAACGATTTAGTACGCCGCTAAACATGATGTACAGAGGGACTTAGTCTGGTTGAAAAAACAACAGCGCCCCTATAAATGAAAAACGTCTCAGGACAGTTAAACAAGAACCAATATAGTCACACCGCTTTGTTCAGAAGAAGCTCAACGATTGAGCACAACCATTTACAGTTCAACAAAACACAAGTCAAACACCAAGCAACTGATCGCGCTATTGGCAAAAACACTCCTCCATGAAAGCACTGAAAGAACTTCCCATTGTAAATATACAACTACATATTATGTCATACCTTCGCTGTTTTTATGGTTAAAAGTTGTGTCTGGTCACATAATATCCCCAGTAACAGCTACTCCAATGTGTCTGGATCAGTCGATTCAAGCCAGTTTCCATTTATTTACATGGCATGGGGGATGAATTGCAGATAGCCTGCCATGTCGTCCTCAATGCAAACACACGGTTTTTGTCTCCATCTAGTGGTTGAACTGTGCCATTGTGACAGATTTAGCCAACTGCACTACTTTCTAGAGCAGCAGTCACCAACATTGCTCGTGGACAGCTACTGCCCTGCATGTTTTAGGTGTCGCCCCACTCTAACACACCTGATTCTACCAATTGCCTCGTTGTCAAGCCCTTTACAAGCTTCAGCTGCTTGATAACGAACTAATAATTTGAATCAGGTGTGTTCGAGTGGGGAGATACCTAAAACATGCAGGGCAGTAGCTCTCCAGGAGAAGGGTTGGTGACCACTGTTCTAGAGGGTGTGAACTTTCATTAGGAGGTGTGAACCAGCCATATTGACCAATGGGTTCCCCAAATATTGATGCTCTTCATGAAAATATTGCATGGACTAGCTGATATCTATACGCAACGCATGCACAGATGTGTGTTTACTCTGTGTTATATAGAAATTCAGACCGAGTGTCCACATGTGTGGACATCATTTTTCTCTAAATGTCAAAAGATGATGCTTAGTTTTTATACGTATCAGGTTCCAATAAGCCCAAATAGCAAAGAGAAATAAAAAATGCATATCAAACAGGAGCTCAGGTCTTAGGAGGAATGTCTGGAGTTGATGGAGCTACTGTTAATTCAATCATGAATGCCCTCCCACACTGTTTCTGATATTTCTATGTTAAGTTCCTGTTCCCAATCACTTTTCATTGTATCGTTGGGGATCTCTATACAGACCAGCAGGATACTGTGCAGGGAAGAGACTGAGTCTCTGGAACCTGGAATGAGCCGCTGAAAACTGTCTAGTATATTATATTTGGGCAAATGGTCATTAGTACACACACACATTAGTATGTGATCTGGAGGTATCTAAAAAAGTGTGTTTGTGGTAATCCATATGTTTGTTGTATTTGTTGGAAAGGCATAAGATTTCCCTCAAGATAGAGGTCTTTCACAAAAACAATATTCCTGGCTTTCCACGTGGAAAAGGCAGGGTCGGTCAAGGCTGGGGGAAAGCATGGTTGTGGCAAAGTGGACAATTGTTAGACTTTAGGCAGGTCCAGAAAAGATTGAATTGGATTAGATATGTTTGGAGACTTTAGCTTTGCAGGATTGTTGAGGATTGCTAGGAGGGAGGATGTCCTACATGTAGCTATTTCTATTTGAAGCAATGAGAGCTGGTCTTGGACTGATGGCAGACCATTACACCATAACGAAAGTGCATTTAAATGTGCGGCCCAATAGTATAGCTTAAAGTGCGGTAGGCCAAATCCACAAACAATTACAGGAAACTTAAATGTTGTATGAAAAAAAAATCTTGTAGCATAATCTTTGTTAAAACAATCAGATTTAATGCAAATATAGTCGAATATCTCCCCTATTCCTCAATCACGTGCACATAACACATTACGTTCTGCAGGACCACACCCCCTGCATGCACTGTGCATTCCTCCATCACATGCACACATGATTTCTAGAAGGGAATATGTTTATTCTGCTCAACATTCATGTTGTTGTTGTTCAATGAAAGAAATGATTCAAGTTATAATCACAAATTAATCAGTCAAAAATTATTTTGTTGTTTTTAAATGATATTAGTTTGCATGCATGTCTGCTTAAGACAAAACTAAATGTTTATATTTCTGTACAGTTGATACAGTTTGTATAAATCACCCCAAATTTCCAGTTAATTCACTTAATTCCCATGGACAATTTCTGGAAAGTTACTGGAAATTTTCGACCCCTTTGCATCACTAATCCTGGATAAGTTTACAGTTCAGTCCAATGGAAACCACCAACTATCACTGTGACAGAGGAAGGAAAATATTACTGTCAGAGATGATGTCACTGATGGACTTACCTGAGCAGGTGAGCTCTGTGATGAAGAGAGATGAACCTGATGATACACAGTCCCTCAGCTCAGATCCAGACTGAACACAGTCAGAGCTGATCGTCCAAGCAGATCTGTCTGAGTTGTCATTTCTGCTTCTTCCTTTTGAAACAGCAGAGCCACAGTCCAAATATCTACATATTATAGTTGCTTCCTTCAGGGTCCAATTAGAGTCATCTACTGGTCTCCACTCTCCCTGTTTCACCTCCAGTGTACCTGAACAGCGACTGGCTCCTCCCACCAACCTGACAGGCTCTGAACAGAAACAAGAGAGTCATCAGTAAAAGAATAAAGTGAGTTTCATTAGAACAGAAACAAGAGAGTCATCAGTAAAAGAATAAAGTGAGTTTCATTAGAACAGAAACAAGAGAGTCATCAGTAAAAGAATAAAGTGAGTTTCATTAGAACAGAAACAAGAGAGTCATCAGTAAAAGAATAAAGTGAGTTTCATTAGAACAGAAATGAAGACAAATCAAAGCTGCAGCTCCTCTTCTACCTGAGCAGATGAGTCCAACAGCTTTACCAGGTGAGCAGGTTCTTCTAGCTGAGTCTGATCTTCTACAGTCCAGGAGAGCAGACTCATTGCCTCCACACTGGAACTCTTTGGTCCACATTGGAGCCTCCACTTCTCCATAGAGCGCCCCCTGGAGGACTGAAGGAGCCCCACAGCCAAGCTCCCTACAGACCACCTCTGCATCCTGCTGGTCAAAGTCAGCTTCACACACTGAGGACCACAACTGCTCAGACTTCACCTCCAGTCTGCCTGAACACAGACTAGTCCCATTCACCAGCCTGACAGAGTCTGGAGAGAGAGGGGACCATCATTAGTTTTGGGAATATTTAACTGCAACATTCATACCAATAAAGCTTTTTCTGAATTTGAAAGTAACAACTGATAAAGAGAGAGAGAGCACATTCATACCCTGACTCAAGTCTTTATCTACAGAAAATAGTTCATGTTATTTGTATGATTTTAAAATCTTATTAATTATTAATAATTATTTCATTTTCTCTACTGAATCTTTATTTTAGCAGGAAAACCTCATTAAGATTAAACTTCTCTTTTGCAGGAGTGTCCTGGCCAAGACAGGCAGCAACAGAAAGTTTCAGACAAACAAGTGAGTGAGTGAGTTATAACTGGATTAGATATGTTTGGAGACTTCAGCTTTGCAGGATTGTTGAGGATTGTTAGGAGGGAGGATGGCCTACATGTAGCTATTTCTATTTGAAGCAATGAGAGCTGGTCTTGGACTGATGGCAGACCATTACACCAGAAAGAAAGTGCATTTAAATGTGCGGCCCAATAGTATAGCTTAAAGTGCGGTAGGCCAAATCCACAAACAATTACAGGAAACTTAAATGTTGTATGAAAAAAAACCACATGCACATAACACATTACGTTCTGCAGGACCACACCCCCTGCATGCACTGTGCATTCCTCCATCACATGCACACATGATTTCTAGAAGGGAATATGTTTATTCTGCTCAACATTCATGTTGTTGTTGTTCAATGAAAGAAATGATTCAAGTTATAATCACAAATTAATCAGTCAAAAATTATTTTGTTGTTTTTAAATGATATTAGTTTGCATGCATGTCTGCTTAAGACAAAACTAAATGTTTATATTTCTGTACAGTTGATACAGTTTGTATAAATCACCCCAAATTTCCAGTTAATTCACTTAATTCCCATGGACAATTTCTGGAAAGTTACTGGAAATTTTCGACCCCTTTGCATCACTAATCCTGGATAAGTTTACAGTTCAGTCCAATGGAAACCACCAACTATCACTGTGACAGAGGAAGGAAAATATTACTGTCAGAGATGATGTCACTGATGGACTTACCTGAGCAGGTGATCTCCACGATGAAGGAGGAGGGACGTGATGATACACAGTCCCTCAGCTCAGATCCAGACTGAAGACAGTCAGAGCTGATGCTCCATACAAATCTGGATGAGAATTTTTTGCTTCCTGTTGAAACAGCAGAGCCACAGCCCATATATCTACATAAAACAGCTGCGTCCTTCAGGGACCAGCCATAGTCACTCACTGGTCTCCACTCTATGTGTTTCACCTCCAGTCTACCTTCACAGCGACTGGCTCCTCCCACCAACCTGACAGGCTCTGAACAGAAACAAGAGAGTCATCAGTAAAAGAATAAAGTGAGTTTCATTAGAACAGAAATGAAGACAAATCAAAGCTGCAGCTCCTCTTCTACCTGAGCAGGTGAGTCCAACAGCTTTACCAGGTGAGCAGGTTCTTCTAGTTGAGTTTGATCTTCTACAGTCCAGGAGAGCAGACTCATTGCCTCCACACTGGAACTCTTTGGTCCACATTGGAGCCTCCACTTCTCCATAGAGCGCCCCCTGGAGGACTAAAGGAGCCCCACAGCCAAGTTCCCTACAGACCACCTCTGCATCCTGCTGGTCAAAGTCAGCTTCACACACTGAGGACAACGACTGCTCAGACTTCACCTCCAGTCTGCCTGAACACAGTCTAGTCCCATTCACCAGCCTGACAGAGTCTGGAGAGAGAGGACCATCATTAGTTTTGGGAATATTTAACCACAACATTCATACCAATAAAGCTTTTTCTGAATATGTAAGTAACAACTGATAAAGAGAGAGAGCACATTCATACCCTGACTCAAGTCTTTATCTACAGAAAATAGTTCATGTTATTTGTATGATTTTAAAATGTCTTATTCAGGCACCACCTCATGGTATAAGCCAGTCAGGCTTGTCCTGGACCAGCTCCTAGTTTATGCTGCTATAGGCTTAGACTCCCGGGGGGACTCCCATGATGCACTGAGTTCTATTAATGCATTCAATAAGCTAAACTTCTTCCCCGGAGTTGTCTGTGCTTTCTGGTCTCACAGGTAATCTGGGCCTGGAGACGTCCGGATGACAGATTCCAGTCCCAGACCTTCAATGTGCTTCTCTTTCCTCTCTCTCCTCTCTACTCCAACCGGTTGAGGCAGATGGCCGCCCACTCTGAGTCTGGTTCTGAGGGTTCTTCCTGTTAAAGGGAGTTTTTTCTCTCCACTGTCACCAAGTGCTGCTCATGTGGGAATGTTGGGTCTCTTTAAATGAAACCTGAAGAGTTCGGTTTAGACCTGCTCTATGTGTAAAGAGCCTTCACATGACTCTGTTGTGATTTGGAGCTTTATAAATAAAGATTGATTGATTGGGTTAGGGTTACATTAATTATAATTTTAATATGGTAATAATTTCTTTATAATGATGAAGAGCTGATAAGATAAGAAAATCCTCCATAAGTTTACAGTTCAGTCCAATGGAAACCACCAACTATCACTGTGACAGAGGAAGGAAAATATTACTGTCAGAGATGATGTCACTGATGGACTTACCTGAGCAGTTGACCTCCACGATGAAGGTAGCAGAAGATGATGACACACAGGCACTTAGTGCAGATCCAGAACGAACACAGTGAGGTCTGATGCTCCATACAGGTCTGTTTGAGTCTAACTTTCTGCTTCCTGTTGAAACAGCAGAGCCACAGGCCAAATATCTACATATAATAGCTGCGTCCTTCAGGTTCCAGATATAGGAAACCAGTGGTCTCCACTCTCCATATTTCAGCTCCAGTGTACCTTCACAGCGACTGGCTCCTCCCACCAACCTGACAGGATCTGAACAGAAACAAGAGAGTCATCAGTAAAAGAATAAAGTGAGTTTCATTAGAACAGAAATGAAGACAAATCAAAGCTGCAGCTCCTCTTCTACCTGAGCAGGTGAGTCCAACAGCTTTACCAGGTGGGCAGGTTCTTCTAGCTGAGTCTGATCTTCTACAGTCCAGGAGAGTAGACTCATTGCCTCCACACTGGAACTCTTTGGTCCACATTGGAGCCTCCACTTCTCCATAGAGTGCCCCCTGGAGGACTGAAGGAGCCCCACAGCCAAGCTCCCTACAGACCACCTCTGCATCCTGCTGGTCAAAGTCAGCTTCACACACTGAGGACCACGACTGCTCAGACTTCACCTCCAGTCTGCCTGAGCACCGGCTAGACCCATTCACCAGCCTGACAGAGTCTGGAGAGAGAGAGGACCATCATTAGTTTTTATGAACCTTCAACTGCAAAATTCATACCAATACATTTTAAAAATCTGAATTTGAAACACAGAATGAGAAAGCACATTCATAACCTGACTCAAGTCTTTATCTACAGATAATAGATAAGCAGGCCCTGGAAGAGCACCTTCAAAAAACACACTACAATCCACAAAGGCATGAACCGGTTGTGATTCCACCTGACAATCCTCCTATTGAGCACCCAAAGCATATAATGGGTGTGAGCTCTCCAAAAAGAAAGGAAGTGGAGAACACAGTAAGATGGGGAAGAGCATCATCAGCCCCAGGCCCCAATGGTGTCCCATACAGGTTATATAAGAATGCCCCTGATGTTCTACACTTTCTTTGGAAGCTAATAAAAGTGTCATGGGTGAAACAAACAATACCTAAAGCTTGGCAGAGGGCAGGAGGCATACTGATATCATAAGAGGAGGAATCAACAAACATCAACCAGTCAGTCTCTTCAATGTCGAAGGCAAGATTTTCTTCAGTGTCATAGCCCAATGGTTGACCAGCTACCTGGAGGAAAACAAGCTTGTGGACACAACTGTTCAAAAAGCTGAAATTCCAGGGTTTTCGGGATGTCTGGAATACACCAGCATGATCTGGCACCAAATCCAGAGGCCAAGAGTGAGAAGAGCGACTTACATGTTTTCCTTGACCTTACAAATGCTTTTGGTTCAGTTCCCCATAGAATCCTCTGGACCACCAGTCCATCACAAGCTTGGTCAAGGCCTATTTTCAGGACCTGCAATTCTGCTTCACCACACCTGACTTTACCACCATGTGGCAGAGCCTTGACATTGGCATCATGGCTGGTTGGTAGGTGATTATCAGAGCTACAAAATGGGTGGTGGGTTGCAAGTGTCCGGATTCCGAAGTCCGGATTCCAGTTAACACCAATCAGGCCTATCATGGATGACATAATGACCTTAACCACAACAGCACCATGCACCAGATGCCTACTTCAGTAACATCAAGAAAACATCACATGGGCCAAGATGAAGATCAAGCCATCAGGAAGCATATCCATCCAAAGGAAAGCTGGTGAATTAAAGGTTTTTCATTAACAACACACCGATTCCAACTGTATCTGAGAGATCCATCAAAGGCCTTGGGAGATGATATGATGCAAGTCTCAAAGTCTGTGCAGAAGTCAAGCAACTCAAGCAGGATCTAGGCAGGGATCTGGAGAAAACCAATCATTCCATGCTTCCTCGACTGTTATGGCCACTGACAATTGCTGATATTCCTATCACAGCAGTTGAAAATACAGAGAGAATTATCAACTCCTATGTGAGGAAATGGTTAGGAGTCCCAAGGTGTCTGAGCAATATCAGCCTATGTGGACATGGCATTCTCGATCTGCCTCTCTCAAGTCTTGTAGAGGAGTTTAAATGCTCCGAGGCAAGACTGGTGTTGATTCTCTCAGAGTCGCGGACACAACTATAAGGTCTGTTGCACCAGCATTAACAACAGGTCAGAAATTAACACCAAAAGAAGTCATACAACAGGCTAAATCAGCACTCCAGCTTACTGAGACTGTGGGCCATGTTCAGATATGAAGAGGAGGGTTGGGCCAACAATAGGACAGACCCTTGTGGAACAATGCAACCCCATCAAAGTGGAGAAGTTGGTGGTCTTGGAAGTCCAGCATCAGGACTAGGCCACAGGCATGGCCGTAGCTACCATTGAGGACACCGAGGTCATGTCCTCCATATTTTTTTCTCGAAGTTTTGTTTCATTGTGAAGTGAAAATAGCATCATTGGACAGTCACGCGACACGTACTTGCAGATACTGCCGCTGCCATGTCATAACGAAAGTAGTCGGCTCTAGCAAGCGGCGGAGTGAGGTTTTGAAATCAACCAGCCCCGGTGTTATGTCCCAACTGGTTTCCAATTTAACTGGTTTCCTTACCGAACAGCTCCAGCTGTGTTGCACTTCTGTCAGCAGATTCGTCACAAATTCACAAATATTCACAGCATATTTCTGGAGATTTCTGAAGTCGCAGTTATATAGTGTTCACTTTCAGAAAAAATATTAGCTGCAGTAGATGTGACCAGCGACTTGAAAATTGCCAGAAACAATACTTTTGTGAATTGGACTTGACACGATTTTGCAAACTGTTCATTCATTGAATGAGCCCTTTTCTCCCTTTCCCAGCATGCCTTGCTCCATTCCACATTTTACGAACAAACAAAGAAAACAAAGAAAAAGACATTGCAGTTATAATTTTTTAAATATACAACCATGGAAGTTGTAGAAGGCCATACCAAATGTTGGGTTTAGACACTGTCTCTCCTTGAGATAGTGATAAGCAGTGAGTCTGCTCCTTTTGGGGAAGACGGGAGGCATTCTGATAGTGGACTCCTGTCTATTCTTTCCATTGATGTATGGGCTACATAATTAAAAATCTCTGTCAGTTGGTGGACAGTAAATGAAGCTTAGGGCTCAGGGGTGTGGGGTGAGTCAGACAGGGGATCCACAGCAATGAGCCTCCCCCCTGCAGCAACTACTGTGGTTCAATATCTGGGGTATAAGTTTACAGTTCAGTCCAATGGAAACCACCAACTATCAATGTGACAGAGGAAGGAAAATGAAATATTACTGTCAGAGATGATATCACTGATGGACTTACCTGAGCAGGTGAGCTCCACGATGGAGGAAGATAAATCTGATGAAAATATACAGTCTCTCAGGTCAGATCCAGAATGAAGACAGTCAGAGGTGATCCTCCATACAAATCTGTTTGAGTCTAACTTTCTGATTCCTGTTGCAACAGCAGAGCCACAGTCCAGATGTCTGCATATAACATCTGCTTCCTTCACGGTCCAGAGAAAGGCACTCACTGATTTCCACTTTCCATATTTCAGTTCGAGTGTACCTGCACAGCGACTGGCTCCTCCCACCAACCTGACAGGCTCTGAACAGATACAAGAGAGTCATCAGTAAAAGAATAAAGTGAGTTTCATTAGAACAGAAATGAAGACAAATCAAAGCTGCAGCTCCTCTTCTACCTGAGCAGGTGAGTCCAACAGCTTTACCAGGTGAGCAGGTTCTTCTAGCTGAGTTTGATCTTCTACAGTCCAGGAGAGCAGACTCATTGCCTACACACTGGAACTCTTTGGTCCACATTGGAGCCTCCACTTCTCCATAGAGCGCCCCCTGGAGGACTGAAGGAGCCCCACAGCCAAGCTCCCTACAGACCACCTCTGCATCCTGCTGGTCAAAGTCAGCTTCACACACTGAGGACCACGACTGCTCAGACTTCACCTCCAGTCTGCCAGAACACAGACTAGTCCCATTCACCAGCCTGACAGAGTCTGGAGAGAGAGAGGACCATCATTAGTTTTTATGAACCTTCAACTGCAACATTCATACCAACACATTTGAAAAAACTGAATTTGAAACACAGAGTGAGAGAGCACATTCATAACCTGACTCAAGTCTTTATCTATAGATAATAGTTAAAGCTTTTTGTATGATTTTAATGTTTTTTCAATGAAACAGATTGAAAGAAAATACAAACCAGCAATGAGATAACTTTATGTCTAAGTATAAGAATATGAACTTTAAGCAAATGTTTAACAGCTTTTAAGACTTTTTTCTTAAGACTAATCCTGACACCAGCGTATCAGCGTGGTACTACGACTATCTATCTAAACTGCTACTACTGCTGCTTTCTCTTGTAGTGTGAATATCCTTAAAGGTGCAGATTGTCTCAGTTTGAATCAATGAGCCTCCAGGAACAAGCTAACTTCTCTACCCTTTAGGATGCTGTTGTCCTTGATAAGTTTACAGTTCAGTCCAATGGAAACCACCAACTATCACTGTGACAGAGGAAGGAACATATTACTGTCAGAGATGATGTCACTGATGGACTTACCTGAGCAGGTGAGCTCCAGGATGGAGGAAGAGGAACGTGTTGAAACACAGTCCATCAGGTCAGATCCAGACTGAAGACAGTCAGGTCTGATCCACCATACAGATCTGTCTGAGTCTTCATTTCTGCTTCTTGTTGAAACAGCAGAGCCACAGTCCAGATATCTGCAGATTACATCTGCTTCCTTCAGGGTCCAGTCAGAGTTACTCACTGGTCTCCACTCTCCCTGTTTCAGCTCCAGTGTACCTGCACAGCGACTGGCTCCTCCCACCAACCTGAACTCTGAACAGAAACAAGAGAGTCATCAGTAAAAGAATAAAGTGAGTTTCATTAGAACAGAAACAAGAGAGTCATCAGTAAAAGAATAAGGTGATAGAAGTGACTCAAGTCGTTACCTACAGAAATTATTATTCTTATTATATTTCAAGCCATTTGTAAGATTTGAATGTTTTCCTTCTGCCACAGATTGAAAGAAAATACAAGCCAGCAACAAGATAACTTTATATCTAAGTGTAAGAATCTAAACTTTAAGCGAATGTTTAACAGCTTTTAAGACTTGGTTTCTTAAGATTAATCCTGACACCAGTTGATCAGCGTGGTACTAACATGTATCACTATTTAATAACAGAATCTTTTCCTACCGAAGCTGTAGCTGGTGGCACTGTTACAGAGGTTGATGGTGAAGTTGCCAGCGATGTCCCTGAGGACCGAGAAATCTCTGACATGGAACATGTGAATTTCATCAGGATCTGAGGCTATGGCCCTCAGCTGAGCCTCGTTTGCCTCCTTAACACCTGAGAGATGAAAGTAGTGTTAAAACTGCGCTTTAAACTAATTTAAAACAAGAAAAACGATTTGGTTGACAGAAATAAAATAATAGTTTCCTGTTGCTTCCTGCTATTTAACTGTATTTGACAGCATGATGATGCATTTTAAATCCCATTGAATAGAAATCATGTGACGTTTATATCACTGCCAAAGCATACCACATTTCTATATTTACTCTCTTTATTTATTTCAGTGTTAAAGAGAGAAAGTCAATCACCGATCGCGTAGACCTCAATTCGGGTGTCTCTCAGGCGCTGTGAGGGGAAGACCACGTCATCCTCAGATTCTCCGTCAGTGATCAGGACAGCAATTCTTTTAGAGTCTGCACGCATTCCCTGTTCAGGTTTGAACAGCTTATCTAGGATTTCTTTCCGAGCCTCTCCTGTATGACAGAAATAATATAAGGTAGAGAAACTTTATTTCTTATGTTCCTTACTTGGATCCGACTGTTAGATGACAGCCAAATTACCATCATGGTTCATCTAATCTTTTTAGTAATCCTCCTATTCCTGGAGTCAGTACGAGTCAAATGACTTTTTACTACTTTTATCGTAAGTCTCTGTTGTGAAGATATTATTTGTAAGCAGATTCAAAGTTTTCTTGATCTGTCATGGGACTGAACTTCAACCACAAACTGCTGAATATGTTCAACATACTTTATACAAGAAATACTAAAAGTTAGAATTTTATGTAACATAGAGATCACTAACAGCTTCACTTTCCACTGCTGACAGAAATGAATACAGAAGGTAAATATATGTGGATGTAATCAGAGCCTCTGCCTCAGTCCCTCACAGTGTAACGCTGGTGTGGATCAGACTGATGTTAAATCACCTGTGTGTGTGGCTCCTCCTGTCTGCTGCAGGTTGGCTATGGCCTCCAGCAGGGATTGATTAGTCTGGTGGGTGTTCAGCTCCCACTTGATCAATCTGTTGTCACTGTACTGAACCAGACCTGCAGAAAACACACAGAATGTGTAAAACATTGCACATAAAAGCAGCATCCCTAGTTCAGTTTCAGCAAGAGACCTTTGCTGCAAGTCATTCCCCTCTCTGTTTCCTGTCGGCCGCTCTGCCACCCACTGACAAAATAAAAGGTAAAAAAAAGTTGTGCTCCGTATCATTAATCAATATGAATAATTCAGAATGACCTCAGATAATTGTAAAGTATTGCTAATAACCAAATGTGCTCCTACAACATTGTTTATATCTTGTTGTCATCATGTTTTCCCCAAAGCTCATCCATACATGTTGAATATCTCTCACACTCTCATGTCTGTCCTGATTTTTAGAGAGGGACCAAAGGACTTAAATGAGTCAGTCCAGTTGGACTAGCTGTCCTGAACTGCTGAGCGTCTCTTTGGTATTCTTCAGCATACGAGCAGCAGTTCAGCAAGTACAGGAAGTGTCAAGTGCAGCAAGAATGTACAAGACCTGGTATCAGTATCATCAGCAGCTGAGTCCAGTCAGGTTGTGTCCAGTCTAGTATGCATGTTACCGAACAGCCAGCAGTGAGAACGTACACCTACAGTAAAAACTGTTTAAAATGAGCTAAATGTTATCACACAGAACTCAAGTGGTTGAGCTTAAAGAGCTCATAGAACCTCATGAACCTACTAGACCACTGCGCTCCAAGCTCCTAGAACCTCATGAACCTACTAGAACACTGCGCTCCCAGCGCATAGAATCTTATGTACCTACTAGAACACTGCGCTCCCAGCTCATAGAACCTTATGAACCTACTAGAACACTGCGCTCCTAGCTCATAGAACCTTATGAACCTACTAGAACACTGCACTCCCAGCTCATAGAACCTCATGAACCTACTAGAACACTGCACTCCCAGCTCATAGAACCTCATGAACCTACTAGAACACTGCACTCCCAGCTCATAGAACCTCATGAACCTACTAGAACACTGCGCTCCCAGCTCATAGAACCTTATGAACCTACTAGAACACTGTGGTCTCAGCTCATAGAACCTTATGAACCTACTAGAACACTGTGGTCCCAGCTCATAGAACCTCATGAACCTACTAGAACACTGTGCTCCCAGCTCATAGAACCTTATGTACCTACTAGAACGCTGTGCTCCCAGCTCATAGAACCTTATGAACCTACTAGAACGCTGCGCTCCCAGCTCATAGAACCTTATGAACCTACTAGAACACTGCGCTCTCAGCATTCAGGTCTACTTGTGGTTCCTAGTATCTCTAAAAGTAGAACAGGAGGCAGAGCCTTCAGTCCTCAGGTTCCTCTCCTGTGGAACCATCTCCCAGATTGGTTCTGGGGGGCAGAACCCTCTCTACGTTTAAGAGTAGGCTTCAAACGTTCCTTTGTGATAAAGCTTATAGTTGGGGCCGGTTCCAGCTCCTAGTTTATGCTGCTATAGGCTTAGACTGCCGGGGGACTCCCATGATGCACACATATAATCCTTTTATCTTCACATCAGCCCTTCCTTTGACTACTCTTTAATTTAATCATTAATTTTTAATATAGCACCTGTGCCTGTATTTGAATATTTTCACATTGGGTGTAGTAAAGATTTGAGTACTTTATACTTTAGTTGTAGTGATAGAACCAGAAGCAGTAGTGTGAGTATCTGCAGTAGTAAAAATATTACCGATCTGGACTTTGTCAGGGCCGATGTCAAAGTTGCTAACTACTTGAGTTAGAAAGGACTTAATGTTGCTGAAGTCTTCAGAGGTGACGCTCTCAGATGTGTCGACCAACATCAGGATGTCGGCCTCGGCTTTGCTGTCACACTGAGAACCTGAAAGAGAGCAAAGGATTATGGGATACACACAGGAGACCAAATACAAAAGCAACATTAAGGCTTTGTCTGAAATCACTTTTATCCAATATGTAGATCCCTCAAGTGTTCCACAATGCAACAAAAATGTAGTGTTCATAGCATGTACACTACTTCTTCAAACAATCCCATGATGCCATGCATTGTATTTTATAGATATTGTAGAAGTAATAATGTGAAACTAACATAACCAGTGAGTGTCAAAAATCTGGATTTTCACTTTCCAATGCTAACATTAGCATATTTTATGAGTTGTTAGTTTTAAGGGTATTTGGTCATAAACCCAAATAGATTGAGTGTCCACCACTGATGGAGGTGTGAGTAACGTCCTCCAGCTCCTCCTGGAGGATCAGAGGTGTTCCCAGACCACATGAGATACAGTCTCTGTTTTTACCTGGTTGGTGATAATATTCAGCCTGGAGTCCTGGAGAGAAAATCACACAATTAATATTTATATTGGTGCAGAGATGTGAACTGAACAAACACTGTGAGGCTTTCCAGCAGCTCAGAGCTCATCTCAGTGAAAACACTCATTATTGAACTCACTCAGGAGTCATTTGACCAGTTTACCACTGACCTGCAAACTGGACCTCAATATGACTTTTACATCTGTTTTACCAAATATGGTGTACACTATATTACACTATGGTGTATCATAAAGAAGCTGTTTGGGGTCAATATTGTCTCCAGTAATCTTCTGTGCAAGTTAGATGAGGTAAGAGCATATCTGAACCCTTTGTAGTGACCAATGGGCTCTGAAAAGGTGGATTTTTGTCACCTGTTCTATTCAGTTTGTATAAAGATGATGTTTCTAAAATGTTAAAGGAGTGTAAGATTAGTCGTATTAATCATCTGGTCTATGCTGATGAGGTATGTCCTGTCTCTTTGTAGTGCTGGATTACAACAGCTGCTAATTTCATTGTGGAAAAAAAAAATGTGAAGTCTTTTATTTTTTCCTTTATTTCCATTATTTTATTCTTATAAGGATTCACACAGAAATGCATCAGCAGCTTTCTCTCTTCAAGTAAAACTTTAAAATGCTACTTGAAAGCACAATATGTCATTTCTGCCGTCAGCTGGTTCTGACACTGAGCTGACAGAGAGCAGCAAACTGCTCTGTTTACACTGTGTTCATACAAATGATTAAATACCATATACATACAGTATATTGTAACTGTAAACTGCTACTACTGCTGCTTTCTCTTGTAGTGTGAATATCCTTAAAGGTGCAGATTGTCTCAGTTTGAATCAATGAGCCTCCAGGAACAAGCTAACTTCTCTACCCTTTAGGATGCTGTCGTCCTGGATAAGTTTACAGTTCAGTCCAATGGAAACCACCAACTATCACTGTGACAGAGGAAGGAAAATATTACTGTCAGAGATGATGTCACTGATGGACTTACCTGAGCAGGTGAGCTCCAAGATTGAGGAAGAGTAATCTGATGTTGATACACAGGCCATCAGGTCAGATCCAGAATGAAGACAGTCAGATCTGATCCTCCATACAAATCTGCCTGAGGCTAAAGTTATGCTTCCTGTTGCAACAGCAGAGCCACAGTCCAAATATCTACATATTACATCTGCGTCCTTCAGGGTCCAGTCAGGGAAAATCTGATACTGGCCTTTTTCGCTCACTGGTCTCCACTCTATGTGTTTCACCTCCAGTCTACCTTCACAGCGACTGGCTCCTCCCACCAACCTGACAGGATCTGAACAGAAACCAGAGAGTCATCAGTAAAAGAATAAAGAGAGTTTCATTAGAACAGAAATGAAGACAAATCAAAGCTCCAGCTCCTCTTCTACCTAAGCAAGTGAGTCCAACAGCTTTGCCAGGTGAGCAGGTTCTTCTAGCTGAGTCTGATCTTCTACAGTCCAGGAGAGCAGACTCATTGCCTCCACACTGGAACTCTTTGGTCCACATTGGAGCCTCCACTTCTCCATAGAGCGCCCCCTGGAGGACTGAAGGAGCCCCACAGTCAAGCTCCCTACAGACCACCTCTGCATCCTGCTGGTCAAAGTCAGCTTCACACACTGAGGACCACGACTGCTCAGACTTCACCTCCAGTCTGCCTGAACACAGACTAGTCCCATTCACCAGCCTGACAGAGTCTGGAGAGAGAGAGGACCATCATTAGTTTGGGGAATATTTAACTACAACATTCATACCAATAAAGCTTTTTTCTGAATTTGAAAGAGTGTTATTGGTAATCATGCCCCTCATAACTCTGTTCACAGTAGAATAATGGATGAAGCTACAGCTAATCTGAATTAGACTCCTCCTGTTTTCCTCTGTCAGATTATTGCTTTCAGCAGTAGCAGCTCATGCTATCAGACCTCAGCTCAGACTACAGATAACTGTAATTATTAACACTGGTCTGAGGTAGGGATGCCCCCTGAAACCTGCTTCTGAACTGGAACCAGTATTAAACACTTAAAAACCTGAGGTATTTTTAAGCTCATTGACTGATGGACTTACCTGAGCAGGTGATCTCCATGAAGCCGGAAGTATAAGTTGATGATACACAGGCACTTAGTGCAGATCCAGACTGAACACAGTCAGAGCTGATACTCCAAACAGATCTGGTTGGGTCTCCATTTGTGCTTCCTGTTGCAACAGCAGAACCACAGTCCAAATATCTACATATTAAATCTGCTTCTTTCAGGGTCCAGTCAGAGGAACTAACTGGTTTCCACTCTCCATATTTCAGTTCCAGTGTACCTTCACAGCGACTGGCTCCTCCCACCAACCTGACAGGCTCTGAACAGAAACAAGAGAGTCATCAGTAAAAGAATAAAGAGAGTTTCATTAGAACAGAAATGAAGAGAAATCAAAGCTGCAGCTCCTCTTCTACCTGAGCAGGTGAGTCCAACAGCTTTACCAGGTGAGCAGGTTCTTCTAGCTGAGTCTGATCTTCTACAGTCCAGGAGAGCAGACTCATTGCCTCCACACTGGAACTCTTTGGTCCACATTGGAGCCTCCACTTCTCCATAGAGTGCCCCCTGTAGGACTAAAGGAGCCCCACAGCCAAGATCCCTACAGACCACCTCTGCATCCTGCTGGTCAAAGTCAGCTTCACACACTGAGGACCACGACTGCTCAGACTTCACCTCCAGTCTGCCTGAACACAGACTAGTCCCATTCACCAGCCTGACAGAGTCTGGAGAGAGAGAGGACCATCATTAGTTTTGGGAATATTTAACTGCAACATTCATACCAATAAAGCTTTTTCTGAATTTCAAAGTAACAACTGATAAAGAGAGAGAGCACATTTATACCCTGACTCAAGTCTTTATCTACAGGAAATAGTTCAAGATATTTGTATGATTTTAAAATGTCTTATTCAGGCACCATCTTGTGGTAGAATGTTTCTGTTTTCTACTGAATCTTTATTTTAGCAGGAAAACCTCATTAAGATTAAACTTGTCTTTTGCAGGAGTGTCCTGGCCAAGACAGGCAGCAACAGAAAGTTTCAGACAAACAACATAAAAACCAGTAATACAGACAGACCTCTGTAACATGAAGAATGACACTGTGGTGGACAGCAATGCATTCAAGCCAGTTTCCATTTATTTACATGGCATGGGGGATGAATTGCAGATAGCCTGCCACGTCGTCCTCAATGCAAACACACAGTTTGTGTCTCCATCTAGTGGTTGAACTGTGCCATTGTGACAGATTTAGCCAACTGCACTACTTTCTAGAGCAGCAGTCACCAACGTTGCTCGTGGACAGCTACTGCCCTGCATGTTTTAGGTGTCGCCCCACTCTAACACACCTGATTCTACCAATTGTCTCGTTATCAAGCCCTTTACAAGCTTCAGCTGCTTGATAACGAACTAATAATTTGAATCAGGTGTGTTAGAGTGGGGAGATACCTAAAACATGCAGGGCAGTAGCTCTCCAGGAGAAGGGTTGGTGACCACTGTTCTAGAGGGTGTGAACTTTCATTAGGAGGTGTGAACCGGCCATATTGACCAATGGGTTCCCCAAATATTGATGCTCTTCAAATATTGCATGGACTAGCTGATATCTATACGCAACGCATGCGCAGATGTGTGTTTACTCTGTGTTATATAGAAATTCAGACCGAGTGTCCACATATGTGGACATCATTTTTCTCTAAAAGTACATCATGTCAAAAGATGATGCTTAGTTTTTATACGTATCAGGTTCCAATAAGCCCAAATAGCAAAGAGAAATAAAAAATGCATATCAAACAGGAGCTCGGGTCTTAGGAGGAATGTCTGGAGTTGATGGAGCTACTGTTAATTCTATCATGAATGCCCTCCCACACTGTTTCTGATATTTCTATGTTAAGTTCCTGTTCCCAATCACTTTTCATTGTATCGTTGGGGATCTCTATACAGACCAGCAGGATACTGTACAGGGAAGAGACTGAGTCTCTGGAACATGGAATGAGCCGTTGAAAACTGTCTAGTATATTATATTTGGGCAAATGGTCATTAGTACACACATACATTAGTATGTGATCTGGAGGTATCTAAAAAAGTGTGTTTGTGGTAATCCATGTGTTTGTTGTATTTGTTGGAAAGGCATAAGATTTCCCTCAAGATAGAGGTCTTTCACAAAAACAATATTCCTGGCTTTCCACGTGGAAAAGGCAGGGTCGGTCAAGGCTCGGGGAAAGCATGGTTGTGGCAAAGTGGACAATTGATAGACTTTAGGCACGTCCAGAAAAGATTGAACTTGTTTCCATATTTTTAAGGAGTGAGTTATAACTGGGTTAGATATGTTTGGAGACTTTAGCTTTGCAGGATTGTTGAGGATTGTTAGGAGGGAGGATGGTCTACATGTAGCTATTTCTATTTGAAGCAATGAGAGCTGGTCTTGGACTGATGGCAGACCATTACACCAGAAAGAAAGTGCATTTAAATTTGTGGCCCAATAGTATAGCTTAAAGTGCGGTAGGCCAAAATCCACAAGCAATTACAGGAAACTTAAATGTTGTATGGAAAAAACATCTTGTAGCATAATCTTTGTTAAAACAATCAGATTTAATGCAAATATAGTTGAATATCTCCCCTATTCCTCAATCACGTGCACACAACACATTACTTTCTGCAGGACCACACTCCCTACATGCAAACATGATTTCTAGAAGGGAATATGTTTACTCTACTCAACATTCATGTTGTTGTTGCTCAATGAAAGAAATGATTCAAGTTATAATCACAAATTAATCAGTCAAAAAATGTTTTTTTTGTTTTTAAATGATATTAGTTTGCATGCATGTCTGCTTATGACAAAACTAAATGTTTATATTTCTGTACAGTTAATACAGTTTGTATAAATCACCCCAAATTTCCAGTTAATTCACTTAATTCCCATGGACAATTTCTGGAAAGTTACTGGAAATGTTTCGCCCCTTTGCATCACTAATCCTGGATAAGTTTACAGTTCAGTCCAATGGAAACCACCAACTATCACTGTGACAGAGGAAGGAAAATATTACTGTCAGAGATGATGTCACTGATGGACTTACCTGAGCAGGTGATCTCTGTGATGAAGAAAGATGAACCTGATGATACACAGTCCCTCAGCTCAGATCCAGAATGAAGACAGTCAGAGCTGATCTCCCATACAGATCTACGTGAGGCTTTATATCTGCTTCTTGTTGAAACAGCAGAGCCACAGTCCAAATATCTACATATTATAGCTGCATCCTTCAGGGTCCAATCAGAGTCATCTACTGGTCTCCACTCTCCAAGTTTCACCTCCAGTGTCCCTGCACAGTGACTGGCTCCTCCCACCAACCTGACAGGCTCTGAACAGAAACAAGAGAGTCATCAGTAAAAGAATAAAGTGAGTTTCATTAGAACAGAAACCAGAGAGTCATCAGTAAAAGAATAAAGTTCTTTTATTCTTTTACTGATGACTCAGTAAAAGTCAGTGACTCAAGTCGTTATCTACAGAAATTATTATTCTTATTATATTTCAAGCCATTTTTAAGATTTGAATGTTTTCCTTCTGCCACAGATTGAAAGAAAATACAAGCCAGCAACAAGATAACTTCATATCTAAGTGTAAGAATCTAAACTTTAAGCAAATGTTTAACAGCTTTTAAGACTTGGTTTCTTAAGATTAATCCTGACACCAGTTGATCAGTGTGGTACTAACATGTATCACTATTTAATAACAGACTCTTTTCCTACCGAAGCTGTAGCTAGTGGCACTGTTACAGAGGTTGATGGTGAAGTTGCCAGCGATGTCCCTGAGGACCGAGAAATCTCTGACATTGAACATGTGAATTTCATCAGGATCTGAGGCTATGGCCCTCAGCTGAGCCTCGTTTGCCTCCTTAACACCTGAGAGATGAAAGTAGTGTTAAAACTGCGCTTTAAACAAATTTAAAAAAAGAAAAACAATTTGGTTGACAGAAATAAAATAATAGTTTCCTGTTGCTTCCTGCTATTTAACTGTATTTGACAGAGCATGATGATGCATTTTAAATCCCATTAAATAGAAATCATGTGACGTTTATATCACTGCCAAAGCATACCACATTTTTATATTTACTCTCTTTATTTATTTCAGAGTTAAAGAGAGAAAGTCAATCACCGATCGCGTAGACCTCAATTTGGGTGTCTCTCAGGCGCTGTGAGGGGAAGACCACGTCATCCTCAGATTCTCCGTCAGTGATCAGGACAGCAATTCTTTTAGAGTCTGCACGCATTCCCTGTTCAGGTTTGAACAGCTTATCTAGGATTTCTTTCCGAGCCTCTCCTGTATGACAGAAATAATATAAGGTAGAGAAACTTTATTTCTTATGTTCCTTACTAGGATCCGACTGTTAGATGACAGCCAAATTACCATCATGGTTCATCAAATCTTTTTAGTAATCCTACTATTCCTGGAGTCAGTACGAGTCAAATGACTTTTTACTAATTTTATTGTAAGTCTCTGTTGTGAAGATATTATTTGTAAGCAGACTCAAAGTTTTCTTGATGTGTCATGGGACTGAACTTCAACCACAAACTGATGAATATGTTCAACATACTTTATACAAGAAATACTAAAAGTTAGAATTTTATGTAACAAAGAGATCACTAACAGCTTCACTTTCCACTGCTGACAGAAGTGAATACAGAAGGTAAATATATGTGGATGTAATCAGAGCCTCTGCCTCAGTCCCTCACAGTGTAAAGCTGGTGTGGATCAGCCTGATGTTAAATCACCTGTGTGTGTGGCTCCTCCTGTCTGCTGCAGGTTGGCTATGGCCTCCAGCAGGGATTGATTAGTCTGGTGGGTGTTCAGCTCCCACTTGATCAATCTGTTGTCACTGTACTGAACCAGACCTGCAGAAAACACACAGAATGTGTAAAACATTGCACATAAAAGCAGCATCCCTAGTTCAGTTCCAGCAAGAGACCTTTGCTGCAGGTCATTCCCCTCTCTGTTTCCTGTCGGCCGCTCTGCCACCCACTGACAAAATAAAGGTAAAAAAAAGTGGTGCTCCATATCATTAATCAATATGAATAATTCAGAATGACCTCAGATAATTGTAAAGTATTGCTAATAACCAAATGTGCTCCTACAACATTGTTTATACCTTGTTGTCATCATGTTTTCCCCAAAGCTCATCCATACATGTTGAATATCTCTCACACTCTCATGTCTGTCCTGATTTTTACAGAGGGACCAAAGGACTTAAATGAGTCTGTCCAGTTGGACTAGCTGTCCTGAACCGCTGAGCGTCTCTTTGGTATTCTTCAGCATACGAGCAGCAGTTCAGCAAGTACAGGAAGTGTCAAGTGCAGCAAGAATGTACAAGACCTGGTATCAGTATCATCAGCAGCTGAGTCCAGTCAGGTTGTGTCCAGTCTAGTATGCATGTTACCGAACAGTCAGCAGTGAGAACGTACACCTACAGTAAAAACTGTTTAAAATGAGCTAAATGTTATCACACAGAACTCAAATGGTTGAGCTTAAAGAGCTCATAGAACCTTATGAACCTACTAGAACACTGTGGTCCCAGCTCATAGAACCTTATGAACCTACTAGAACACTGCGCTCCCAGCTCATAGAACCTCATGAACCTACTAGAACACTGCGCTCCCAGCTCATAGAACCTTATGAACCTACTAGAACACTGCACTCCCAGCTCATAGAACCTCATGAACCTACTAGAACACTGCACTCCCAGCTCATAGAACCTCATGAACCTACTAGAACACTGCACTCCCAGCTCATAGAACCTCATGAACCTACTAGAACACTGCACTCCCAGCTCATAGAACCTTATGAACCTACTAGAACACTGTGGTCCCAGCTCATAGAACCTTATGAACCTACTAGAACACTGTGGTCCCAGCTCATAGAACCTTATGAACCTACTAGAACGCTGCGCTCCCAGCTCATAGAACCTCATGAACCTACTAGAACACTGCGCTCCTAACTCCTAGAACCTTATGTACCTACTAGAACGCTGCGCTCCCAGCTCATAGAACCTCATGAACCTACTAGAACGCTGCGCTCCCAGCTCATAGAACCTCATGAACCTACTAGAACACTGCACTCCTAGCTCCTAGAACCTTATGAACCTACTAGAACACTGTGCTCCTAGCTCATAGAACCTTATGAACCTACTAGAACACTGTGCTCCCAGCTCATAGAACCTTATGAACCAACCAGAACACTGCGCTCTCAGCATTCAGGTCTACTTGTGGTTCCTAGTATCTCTAAAAGTAGAACAGGAGGCAGAGCCTTCAGTCCTCAGGTTCCTCTCCTGTGGAACCATCTCCCAGATTGGTTCTGGGGGGCAGAACCCTCTCTACGTTTAAGAGTAGGCTTCAAACGTTCCTTTGTGATAAAGCTTATAGTTGGGGCCGGTTCCAGCTCCTAGTTTATGCTGCTATAGGCTTAGACTACCGGGGGACTCCCATGATGCACACATATGATCCTTTTATCTTCACATCAGCCCTTCCTTTGACTACTCTTTAATTTAATCATTAATTTTTAATATAGCACCTGTGCCTGTATTTGAATATTTTCACATTGGGTGTAGTAAAGATTTGAGTACTTTATACTTTAGTTGTAGTGATAGAACCAGAAGCAGTAGTGTGAGTAGCTGTAGTAGTAAAAATATTACCGATCTGGACTTTGTCAGGGCCGATGTCAAAGTTGCTAACTACTTGAGTTAGAAAGGACTTAATGTTGCTGAAGTCTTCAGAGGTGATGCTCTCAGATGTGTCGACCAACATCAGGATGTCGGCCTCGGCTTTGCTGTCACACTGAGAACCTGAAAGAGAGCAAAGGATTATGGGATACACACAGGAGACCAAATACAGAAGCAACATTAAGGCTTTGTCTGAAATCACTTTTATCCAATATGTAGATCCCTCAAGTGTTCCACAATGCAACAAAAACGTAGTGTTCATAGCATGTACACTACTTCTGCAAACAATCCCATGATGCCATGCATTGTATTTTATAGATATTGTAGTAGTAATAATGTGAAACTAACATAACCAGTGAGTGTCAAAAATCTGGATTTTCACTTTCCAATGCTAACATTAGCATATATTATGAGTTGTTAGTTTTAAGGGTATTTGGTCATAAACCCAAATAGATTGAGTGTCCACCACTGATGGAGGTGTGAGTAACGTCCTCCAGCTCCTCCTGGAGGATCAGAGGTGTTCCCAGACCACATGAGATACAGTCTCTGTTTTTACCTGGTTGGTGATCATATTCAGCCTGGAGTCCTGGAGAGAAAATCACACAATTAATATTTATATTGGTGCAGAGCTGTGAACTGAACAAACACTGTGAGGCTTTCCAGCAGCTCAGACCTCATCTCAGTGAAAACACTCATTATTGAACTCACTCAGGAGTCATTTGACCAGTTTACCACTGACCTGCAAACTGGACCACAATATGACTTTTACATCTCTTTTAACAAATATGGTGTACACTATATTACACTATGGTGTATCATAAAGAAGCTGTTTGGGGTCAATATTGTCTCCTGTAATCTTCTGTGCAAGTTAGAGGTAAGAGCATATCTGAACCCTTTGTAGTGACCAATGGGCTCTGAAAAGGTGGATTTTTGTCACCTGTTCTATTCAGTTTGTATAAAGATGATGTTTCTAAAATGTTAAAGGAGTGTAAGATTAGTCGTATTAATCATCTGGTCTATGCTGATGAGGTATGTCCTGTCTCTTTGTAGTGCTGGATTACAACAGCTGCTAATTTCATTGTGGAAAAAAAAAATGTGAAGTCTTTTATTTTTTCCTTTATTTCCATTATTTTATTCTTATAAGGATTCACACAGAAATGCATCAGCAGCTTTCTCTCTTCAAGTAAAACTTTAAAATGCTACTTGAAAGCACAATATGTCATTTCTGCCGTCAGCTGGTTCTGACACTGAGCTGACAGAGAGCAGCAAACTGCTCTGTTTACACTGTGTTCATACAAATGATTAAATACCATATACATACAGTATATTGTAACTGTAAACTGCTACTACTGCTGCTTTCTCTTGTAGTGTGAATATCCTTAAAGGTGCAGATTGTCTCAGTTTGAATCAATGAGCCTCCAGGAACAAGCTAACTTCTCTACCCTTTAGGATGCTGTCGTCCTGGATAAGTTCACAGTTCAGTCCAATGGAAACCACCAACTATCACTGTGACAGAGGAAGGGAAATATTACTGTCAGAGATGATGTCACTGATGGACTTACCTGAGCAGGTGAGCTCCAAGATTGAGGAAGAGTAATCTGATGTTGATACACAGGCCATCAGGTCAGATCCAGAATGAAGACAGTCAGATCTGATCCTCCATACAAATCTGCCTGAGGCTAAAGTTATGCTTCCTGTTGCAACAGCAGAGCCACAGTCCAAATATCTACATATTACATCTGCGTCCTTCAGGGTCCAGTCAGGGAAAATCTGATACTGGCCTTTTTCGCTCACTGGTCTCCACTCTATGTGTTTCACCTCCAGTCTACCTTCACAGCGACTGGCTCCTCCCACCAACCTGACAGGATCTGAACAGAAACAAGAGAGTAATCAGTAAAAGAATGAAGTGAGTTTCATTAGAACAGAAATGAAGACAAATCAAAGCTCCAGCTCCTCTTCTACCTAAGCAGGTGAGTCCAACAGCTTTGCCAGGTGAGCAGTTTCTTCTAGCTGAGTCTGATCTTCTACAGTCCAGGAGAGCAGACTCATTGCCTCCACACTGGAACTCTTTGGTCCACATTGGAGCCTCCACTTCTCCATAGAGCGCCCCCTGGAGGACTGAAGGAGCCCCACAGCCAAGCTCCCTACAGACCACCTCTGCATCCTGCTGGTCAAAGTCAGCTTCACACACTGAGGACCACGACTGCTCAGACTTCACCTCCAGTCTGCCTGAACACAGACTAGTCCCATTCACCAGCCTGACAGAGTCTGGAGAGAGAGAGGACCATCATTAGTTTGGGGAATATTTAACTACAACATTCATACCAATAAAGCTTTTTTCTGAATTTGAAAGAGTGTTATTGGTAATCATGCCCCTCATAACTCTGTTCTCAGTAGAATAATGGATGAAGCTACAGCAAATCTGAATTAGACTCCTGTTTTCCTCTGTCAGATTATTGCTTTCAGCAGTAGCAGCTCATGCTATCAGACCTCAGCTCAGACTACAGAGAACTGTAATTATTAACACTGGTCTGAGGTAGGGATGCCCCCTGAAACCTGCTTCTGAACTGGAACCAGTATTAAACACTTAAAAACCTGAGGTATTTTTAAGCTCATTGACAGATGGATTTACCTGAGCAGGTGATCTCCATGAAGCTGGAAGTATAAGTTGATGATACACAGGCACTTAGTGCAGATCCAGACTGAACACAGTCAGAGCTGATACTCCATACAGATCTGGTTGGGTCTCCATTTGTGCTTCCTGTTGCAACAGCAGAGCCACAGTCCAAATATCTACAGATTATATCTGCTTCTTTCAGGGTCCAGTCAGAGGAACTAACTGGTTTCCACTCTCCATGTTTCAGTTCCAGTGTACCTGCACAGTGACTGGCTCCTCCCACCAACCTGACAGGCTCTGAACAGAAACAAGAGAGTCATCAGTAAAAGAATAAAGTGAGTTTCATTAGAACAGAAACAAGAGAGTCATCAGTAAAAGAATAAAGTGAGTTTCATTAGAACAGAAACAAGAGAGTCATCAGTAAAAGAATAAAGTGAGTTTCATTAGCATTTTCTACGAGTTGTTAGTTTTGAAGGTATTTGGTCATAAACCCAAATAGATTGAGTGTCCACCACTGATGGAGGTGTGAGTAACGTCCTCCAGCTCCTCCTGGAGGATCAGAGGTGTTCCCAGACCACATGAGATACAGTCTCTGTTTTTACCTGGTTGGTGATCATCTTCAGCCTGGAGTCCTGGAGAGAAAATCACACAATTAATATTTATATTGGTGCAGAGCTGTGAACTGAACAAACACTGTGAGGCTTTCCAGCAGCTCAGAGCTCATCTCAGTGAAAACACTCATTATTGAACTCACTCAGGAGTCATTTGACCAGTTTACCACTGACCTGCAAACTGGACCACAATATGACTTTTACATCTCTTTTAACAAATATGGTGTACACTGTATTACACTGTGGTGTATCATAAAGAAGCTGTTTGGGGTCAATATTGTCTCCTGTAATCTTCTGTGCAAGTTAGAGGTAAGAGCATATCTGAACCCTTTGTAGTGACCAATGGGCTCTGAAAAGGTGGATTTTTGTCACCTGTTCTATTCAGTTTGTATAAAGATGATGTTTCTAAAATGTTAAAGGAGTGTAAGATTAGTCGTATTAATTATCTGGTCTATGCTGATGAGGTATGTCCTGTCTCTTTGTAGTGCTGGATTACAACAGCTGCTAATTTCATTGTGGAAAAAAGTGAAGTCTTTTATTTTTTCCTTTATTTCCATTATTTTATTCTTATAAGGCTTCACACAGAAATGCATCAGCAGCTTTCTCTCTTCAAGTAAAACTTTAAAATCCTACTTGAAAGCACAATATGTAATTTCTGCCGTCAGCTGGTTCTGACACTGAGCTGACAGAGAGCAGCAAACTGCTCTGTTTACACTGTGTTCATACAAATGATTAAATACCATATACATACAGTATATTGTAACTGTAAACTGCTACTACTGCTGCTTTCTCTTGTAGTGTGAATATCCTTAAAGGTGCAGATTGTCTCAGTTTGAATCAATGAGCCTCCAGGAACAAGCTAACTTCTCTACCCTTTAGGATGCTGTCGTCCTGGATAAGTTTACAGTTCAGTCCAATGGAAACCACCAACTATCACTGTGACAGAGGAAGGAAAATATTACTGTCAGAGATGATGTCACTGATGGACTTACCTGAGCAGGTGAGCTCCAAGATTGAGGAAGAGTAATCTGATGTTGATACACAGGCCATCAGGTCAGATCCAGAATGAAGACAGTCAGATCTGATCCTCCATACAAATCTGCCTGAGGCTAAAGTTATGCTTCCTGTTGCAACAGCAGAGCCACAGTCCAAATATCTACATATTATATCTGCGTCCTTCAGGGTCCAGTCAGGGAAAATCTGATACTGGCCTTTTTCGCTCACTGGTCTCCACTCTATGTGTTTCACCTCCAGTCTACCTTCACAGCGACTGGCTCCTCCCACCAACCTGACAGGATCTGAACAGAAACAAGAGAGTCATCAGTAAAAGAATAAAGTGAGTTTCATTAGAACAGAAATGAAGACAAATCAAAGCTCCAGCTCCTCTTCTACCTAAGCAAGTGAGTCCAACAGCTTTGCCAGGTGAGCAGGTTCTTCTAGCTGAGTCTGATCTTCTACAGTCCAGGAGAGCAGACTCATTGCCTCCACACTGGAACTCTTTGGTCCACATTGGAGCCTCCACTTCTCCATAGAGCGCCCCCTGGAGGACTGAAGGAGCCCCACAGTCAAGCTCCCTACAGACCACCTCTGCATCCTGCTGGTCAAAGTCAGCTTCACACACTGAGGACCATGACTGCTCAGACTTCACCTCCAGTCTGCCTGAACACAGACTAGTCCCATTCACCAGCCTGACAGAGTCTGGAGAGAGAGAGGACCATCATTAGTTTGGGGAATATTTAACTACAACATTCATACCAATAAAGCTTTTTTCTGAATTTGAAAGAGTGTTATTGGTAATCATGCCCCTCATAACTCTGTTCTCAGTAGAATAATGGATGAAGCTACAGCAAATCTGAATTAGACTCCTGTTTTCCTCTGTCAGATTATTGCTTTCAGCAGTAGCAGCTCATGCTATCAGACCTCAGCTCAGACTACAGAGAACTGTAATTATTAACACTGGTCTGAGGTAGGGATGCCCCCTGAAACCTGCTTCTGAACTGGAACCAGTATTAAACACTTAAAAACCTGAGGTATTTTTAAGCTCATTGACAGATGGATTTACCTGAGCAGGTGATCTCCATGAAGCCGGAAGTATAAGTTGATGATACACAGGCACTTAGTGCAGATCCAGACTGAACACAGTCAGAGCTGATACTCCATACAGATCTGGTTGGGTCTCCATTTGTGCTTCCTGTTGCAACAGCAGAACCACAGTCCAAATATCTACATATTAAATCTGCTTCTTTCAGGGTCCAGTCAGAGGAACTAACTGGTTTCCACTCTCCATATTTCAGTTCCAGTGTACCTTCACAGCGACTGGCTCCTCCCACCAACCTGACAGGCTCTGAACAGAAACAAGAGAGTCATCAGTAAAAGAATAAAGTGAGTTTCATTAGAACAGAAACAAGAGAGTCATCAGTAAAAGAATAAAGTGAGTTTCATTAGAACAGAAACAAGAGAGTCATCAGTAAAAGAATAAAGTGAGTTTCATTAGAACAGAAATGAACACAAATCAAAGCTGCAGCTCCTCTTCTACCTGAGCAGGTGAGTCCAACAGCTTTACCAGGTGAGCAGGTTCTTCTAGCTGAGTCTGATCTTCTACAGTCCAGGAGAGCAGACTCATTGCCTCCACACTGGAACTCTTTGGTCCACATTGGAGCCTCCACTTCTCCATAGAGTGCCCCCTGGAGGACTAAAGGAGCCCCACAGCCAAGATCCCTACAGACCACCTCTGCATCCTGCTGGTCAAAGTCAGCTTCACACACTGAGGACCACGACTGCTCAGACTTCACCTCCAGTCTGCCTGAACACAGACTAGTCCCATTCACCAGCCTGACAGAGTCTGGAGAGAGAGAGGACCATCATTAGTTTTGGGAATATTTAACTGCAACATTCATACTAATAAAGCTTTTTCTGAATTTGAAAGTAACAACTGATAAAGAGAGAGAGAGCACATTCATACCCTGACTCAAGTCTTTATCTACAGGAAATAGTTCATGTTATTTGTGTGATTTTAAAATGTCTTATTCAGGCACCATCTTGTGGTAGAATGTTTCTGTTTTCTAGTGAATCTTTATTTTAGCAGGAAAACCTAGAATAGAGCCCACTTGGGGCTGACATGGGTTAGCTACCCATGTCAGCAGGATCCAATACAATATTTGGAGACACCCATTCATAGAAGAAGACTCACTGAGGGATTAACACGGCTATCTACCTTGGAATGGATTAGACTAAGATGAAGGCAAGCACAGTACAAGAAGCCAACAAAAAAGCTGACAGGACGCTCCAGATAGAGACGCCTACTTGAGAAGCTTCAAGAAAACATCACATGGGCCAAGATGAAGATCAAGCCATCCAAATCAAGAGGCATCTCCATCCAAAGGAAAGCTGGTGAATTAAAAGTTTTTCATTAACAACAAACCAATAACAACTGTATCTGAGAAATCCATCAAAGGCCTTGGGAGATGCTATGATGCAAGTCTCAAAGTCTGTGCAGAGGTCAAGCAACTCAAGCAGAATGTAGGCAGGGACCTGGAGAAAATCGATCACTCCATGCTCCCTGGCAAGTTAAAGCTCAGGTGCCTCCAATTTGGCCTGCTTCCTCGACTGTTATGGCCACTGACAATTGTTGATATTCCTATCACAGCAGTTGAGAATACAGAGAGAATGATTAACTCCTATGTAAGGAAATGGTTAGGAGTCCCAAGGTGTCTGAGCAATATCGGCCTATGTGGACATGGCATTCTCGATCTGCCTCTCTCAAGTCTTGTAGAGGAGTTTAAATGCTCCGAGGCAAGACTGGTGTTGATTCTCTCAGAGTCGCGGACACAACTATAAGGTCTGTTGCACCAGCGTTAACAACAGGTCAATAATTAACACCAAAAGAAGATGTACAACAGGCTAAATCAGCACTCCAGCTTACTGAGATTGTGGGCCATGCTCAGATATGAAGTTGGGCCAACAATAGGACAGACCCTTGTGGAACAATGCAACCCCATCAAAGTAGCGAAGTTGGTGGTCCTGGAAGTCCAGCATCAGGAGGAGGCCACAGGATGTGCTAAGGCCATCTCACAAGCCAGACAGGGGCAGCGGTTGAAATGGGAAAGCATCGAAATTAGGAAGGTCAGTTGGAAGGACTTGTGTGAAATGAAGGCAAGTAGAATCAGCGTCCTACTTAGAGCAACATAAAATGTCCTTCCCTAACCCAAAAATCTCAACCAGTGGCTGGGTGAAGATCCTGCATGGCCATTGTGCTCAACTCCAGCGATATTCAGGCACATACGCAGTAGTTGCAAAGTGAGCCTCTTTCAAGGAAGGTACACTTGGAGGCACAACCAACTGCTGAAATCCCTGGCTGGAGCTGTTGAGGCGCAAAGAACAGCCACCAATGCCACTACCCACAGAACGCCATGCGCAGTTCCAACAACATCCTTTGTCCAAGAAGGGGAACAAGGACAACGAAAACCTCCTTCAATGATCAGCAATGGACATCTACAAGGAGCACGGGCCGGGGAGATGCCGGCTGATGTAGACCATAGGCTTACAATACCAACACAAACAGTCACCTCCACCTTAAGACCAGACCTGGGACTATGGTCCAACATGCTGTGCACTGTCTACTTCATCTAACTGACAGTACTATGGGAGGATGCCACGAATGAGGCCAATTAGAAGAAGAGGCTGCATTATACAGAGCTGAAGACGGATGCAGAACAACAAGGCCGGAGAGCTACAGTCTGCCCAGTGGAGGCTGGCTGCCGCCGTTTCATTGCAACATCCACTGGCAAGCTCCTTAAAGAGCTGGGGATCCACAGTCAAACCCTGGGTCACCCCATTAAGGAGACTTCATGGGCTGCTGAGCGCTGCAGTCAATGGCTGTGGATAAGGAGGAAAATCACAACTGGACCCTGAGAGGTTAGGGACACACACCCAGGTCTGATCAGCCTGTGCTGGGCCTGCTTCAGAAGAGGGTGTGTTGTGAGTGAAAGGCTGAAGCATCCAATGGTGCTGAGGTAAACAGCTGATGATATGTCCATAACATCGGCTGATAGTTTGACATAACACCAATCTTTTGCACAAGCTTTCAAAAAAAGGTACACAGGACTTAATACCAGCATATACTATGTTTTGAAATGATTCAGCAGTAGCAGCTCATGCTATCAGACCTCAGCTCAGACTACAGAGACCTGTAATTATTAACACTGGTCTGAGGTAGGGATGCCCCCTGAAACCTGCTTCTGAACTGGAACCAGTATTAAACACTTAAAAACCTGAGGTATTTTTAAGCTCAGTTCTTTTATCAGTACTTGAAAACAAGGATTGAGATTATTGGATGGTAAACTTGGTTTTGGGTTCTGTTTGTTTCCATGGAGATATTATTGAGTTCATATTGTGACACTGTTGTAAACATTGTTGTTGATGTCAGCAAACTATTTTTAACCCATATACATACAGTATATTGTAACTGTAAACTGCTACTACTGCTGCTGCTTTCTCTTGTAGTGTGAATATCCTTAAAGGTGCAGATTGTCTCAGTTTGAATCAATGAGCCTCCAGGAACAAGCTAACTTCTCTACCCTTTAGGATGCTGTCGTCCTGGATAAGTTTACAGTTCAGTCCAATGGAAACCACCAACTATCACTGTGACAGAGGAAGGAAAACATTACTGTCAGAGATGATGTCACTGATGGACTTACCTGAGCAGTTGAGCTCCACGATGGAGGAAGAGGAATCTGAAAATACACAGTCCCTCAGATAAGATCCAGAAGGAACACATGCATAATTGATCCTACATACAAATCTGGGTGAGTCTAACTTTCTACTTCTTGTTGCAACAGCAGAGCCACAGTCCAGATGTCTGCATATGACATCTGCTTCCTTCACAGTCCAGTAATAGGAAACCACTGGTTTCCACTCCCCATGTTTCACCTCCAGTGTACCTGCACAGCGACTGGCTCCTCCCACCAACCTGAAAGGCTCTGAACAGAAACAAGAGAGTCATCAGTAAAAGAATAAAGTGAGTTTCATTAGAACAGAAATGAAGACAAATCAAAGCTGCAGCTCCTCTTCTACCTGAGCAGGTGAGTCCAACAGCTTTACCAGGTGAGCAGGTTCTTCTAGCTGAGTCTGATCTTCTACAGTCCAGGAGAGCAGACTCATTGCCTCCACACTGGAACTCTTTGGTCCACATTGGAGCCTCCACTTTTCCATAGAGCGCCCCCTGGAGGACTGAAGGAGCCCCACAGCCAAGCTCCCTACAGACCACCTCTGCATCCTGCTGGTCAAAGTCAGCTTCACACACTGAGGACCACGACTGCTCAGACTTCACCTCCAGTCTGCCTGAACACAGACTAGTCCCATTCACCAGCCTGACAGAGTCTGGAGAGAGAGAGGACCATCATTAGTTTTGGGAATATTTAACTGCAACATTCATACCAATAAAGCTTTTTCTGAATTTGAAAGTAACAACTGATGAAGAGAGAGAGCACATTCATACCCTGACTCAAGTCTTTATCTACAGGAAATAGTTCATGTTATCTGTATGATTTTAAAATGTCTTATTCAGGCACCATCTTGTGGTAGAATGTTTCTGTTTTCTACTGAATCTTTATTTTAGCAGGAAAACCTCATTAAGATTAAGATTGTCTTTTGCAGGAGTGTCCTGGCCAAGACAGGCAGCAACAGAAAGTTTCAGACAAACAACATAAAAACCAGTAATACAGACAGACCTCTGCAACATGAAGAATGACACTGTGGTGGACAGCAATGCATGATATCAGAAAATAAAGAAGATCAGAGCACCGTGGTAGCTGAATGGTTACAGCACCACATAACCACAACGTCCCTGATTCAACTCTGACTGGAGACCTTTGGTACATTTCATACCCCTCTCTCTCCCCCTTGTCTCCTGTCTACTTCTCCAACATCAGCTGTTAATTAAGGCAGAAATACCCCAAAACATATAAAAGAAGATGTAGAAGTTTAGAAGGAGTCTCTCTGTTATTAGGTAGTCATGCCCCTCATAACTCTGTTCACAGTAGAATAATGGATGAAGCTACAGCTAATCTGAATTAAACTCCTCCTGTTTTCCTCTGTCAGATTATTGCTTTCAGCAGTAGCAGCTCATGCTATCAGACCTCAGCTCAGACTACAGAGAACTGTAATTATTAACACTGGTCTGAGGTAGGGATGCCCCCTGAAACCTGCTTCTGAACTGGAACCAGTATTAAACACTTAAAAACCTGAGGTATGTTTAAGCTCAGTTCTTTTATCAGTACTTGAAGAAAACAAGGAGTGAGATTATTGGATGGTAAAACCTGGTTTTGAGTTCTGCTTGTTTCCATGGAGATATTATTGAGTTCATATTGTGACACTGTTGTAAACATTGTTGTTGATGTCAGCAAACTCTGTATTTTTAACTCTAAAATATAAATACATTATAGTCCTGTTGTGGATTCATGACTTTCATTAACTATCATTTTAATATGGTAATAATTTTACTATAATGATAAAGAGCTGATAAGAGTATTGATGAAGAACCAGATCAATAAGAGGTATTGATAAGAGTAGTAGTATTGATGAAATCCTAATGAAACTGATCCCTAGTGTGAAGTCAGTACATCTGATCATGGTTCTGACACTGAGCTGACAGAGAGCAGCAAACTGCTCTGTTTACACTGTGTTCATACAAATGATTAAATACCATATACATACAGTATATTGTAACTGTAAACTGCTACTACTGCTGCTTTCTCTTGTAGTGTGAATATCCTTAAAGGTGCAGATTGTCTCAGTTTGAATCAATGAGCCTCCAGGAACAAGCTAACTTCTCTACCCTTTAGGATGCTGTCATCCTGGATAAGTTTACAGTTCAGTCCAATGGAAACCACCAACTATCACTGTGACGGAGGAAGGAAAATATTACTGTCAGAGATGATGTCACTGATGGACTTACCTGAGCAGGTGAGCTCCAGGATGGAGGAAGAGGAACCTGATGATACACAGTCCCTCAGTGCAGATCCAGACTGAAGACAGTCAGATCTGATCTTCCATACAGATCTACGTGAGTCTAACTTGTTTCTACTTGTTGAAACAGCAGAGCCACAGTCCAAATATCTGCATATTGCATCTGCGTCCTTCAGGGTCCAGTAATAGGGACTCACTTGTCTCCACTCTCCATGTTTCACCTCCAGTGTACCTGCACAGCGACTGGCTCCTCCCACCAACCTGACAGGCTCTGAACAGAAACAAGAGAGTCATCAGTAAAAGAATAAAGTGAGTTTCATTAGCATTTTCTACGAGTTGTTAGTTTTGAAGGTATTTGGTCATAAACCCAAATAGACTGAGTGTCCACCACTGATGGAGGTGTGAGTAACGTCCTCCAGCTCCTCCTGGAGGATCAGAGGTGTTCCCAGACCACATGAGATACAGTCTCTGTTTTTACCTGGTTGGTGATCATCTTCAGCCTGGAGTCCTGGAGAGAAAATCACACAATTAATATTTATATTGGTGCAGAGCTGTGAACTGAACAAACACTGTGAGGCTTTCCAGCAGCTCAGAGCTCATCTCAGTGAAAACACTCATTATTGAACTCACTCAGGAGTCATTTGACCAGTTTACCACTGACCTGCAAACTGGACCTCAATAGGACTTTTACATCTGTTTTACCAAATATGGTGTACACTATATTACACTATGGTGTATCATAAAGAAGCTGTTTGGGGTCAATATTGTCTCCTGTAATCTTCTGTGCAAGTTAGAGGTAAGAGCATATCTGAACCCTTTGTAGTGACCAATGGGCTCTGAAAAGGTGAATTTTTGTCACCTGTTCTATTCAGTATGTATAAAGATGATGTTTGTAAAATGTTAAAGGAGTGTAAGATTAGTCGTATTAATCATCTGGTCTATGCTGATGAGGTATGTCCTGTCTCTTTGTAGTGCTGGATTACAACAGCTGCTCAGAATCTGCTCAGGTTATGGCTAAAGTATTCATTTCCTGACTCAATTTAAAACGAATTAGTTTTTGGAAGAATTAGACCAAAAAAAAAAATCCTTCAGATGAAATGGGGCCTTCACACTGTTAGTGCTCGGGCCCTAATAAGACCTGTTCATATAGAGTTAATGCAACACTGCAGCTCAGAGTGACTTCCTGTGTGGTGACATCACATAATGTGCCAAGTAAGAACTGTGTGTGTGTGTGTGTGTGTGTGTGTGTGTGTGCGTGTGTGTGTGTGTGTCTATGTGTGCGTGTCTATGTGTGCGTGTGTGTGCGTGTGTGTGTGCGTGTCTATGTGTGTGTGCGTGTGTGTGTGCGTGTCTATGTGTGTGTGTGTCTATGTGTGCGTGTCTATGTGTGCGTGTGTGTGCGTGTCTATGTGTGCGTGTGTGTGCGTGTGTGTGTGCGTGTCTATGTGTGCGTGTGTGTGTGTGTGTATGTGTGCGTGTGTGTGTGTGTATGTGTCTATGTGTGCGTGTGTGTGTGTGTGTGTACTTGTCTTCCTCCCTTTTGTGGACACACCTTAACTTTCCGTAACATAAATTATTACATCATCACAGTACCTGACAGTTTACAAATTTTACATTCAAAATACAACACGTAATAATCATCATCACACCAACATGTTTCAGCTTGTGGGAGTCTACAAGCTCAAACGTGTTGCTAGAGCTTTGACTTTCAGACTTTTTTTTCTCTCTCCATGCAGCTTGGTATGAGGTGAAGTTGAGCCAGAAACCTCGACCCTGTTCCTACAGCTTCCATGTGAACACATCAGTTATTAAACTGTGAAACTATCAGGACTGAACTGAACATATTTCACTACTTTTTACTGGTAAAGTTTTCCTTCAGTCAACTTTTGACTTAAATTCAGTATTCTTACAAAGAGGTTTTGAGTCTTTCACACATCCATCATTAAAGCAGAGTCCTACCTGAGCTGCACAGCAACAGCAACACCATCAGCAGGTGATCCATGACCAGGTAGACCGTCTGTCTCTGTGTCTGTCTGACGGACTTCATCGCTCTCCTCTGCTGATAACATGATCTGTTTCCTCTTTTATTTCATCATCCAGGAAATTAACTAACGGTAACAGGTTTTCCAGTGTTGCAGCAACAGCTGCTGCAAAATCAGTTATTATGACAGACAGCAGAGATTGCTGCAGAGATGCTTGTGTGGTTATTTTATTTTTTATTGCTTTGAGGACAAAACTCAAGTCCCCATAATGTGAATCATTACATCATCAGAGTATCTGACTGTCCCTGGTGGGCTGGGGGGAGGGGTGGGGGTGGGGGGGGGTACTACACTACTTTTCTACTTTGTACTAATAACGTTTACCCTCTGTGACGTTTTGAATGCAGGACTTTGACATGAATTCAGTATTGTTACAAAGAGGTTCTGAGTCTTTCACACCATTACAGCAGAGTCCTACCTGAGCTGCACCATCAGCAGGTGATCCTTGACCATTTAGCCTGTTGGTCTGTTTCCTGTTTTATTTTGTCACCAGCCAGGAAACAGCACTGCAACACTGCAGCAGTTATAGTTGCAGCATACATCAGCAGCTGCTGCAGAGGTTAAGTTTAACTGACACAGGAAATTACAAATGGGAAGAGGGAGAGCCAAACTAGATTAATAGCAGTAATATACTGTTACTATGCATTAATGGACATATACTATAACTATTAACACTACAACTGTCACTACTAATACAGTACTACTGCTATGGCCACCACTTGTACAAATACTTCCAGTACTACTAGTACTGCATCTGCTGCTGCTACTGTAACATAACAACATGCAGTATGTCATGTAGACAAGAACTGTAAAAGGTTGAAGGGATAAAAACACCTGAAACCTGCTGGGGCTCATTTACATTTTTCCTTTAAATGTGTTTATAAAAACCAAAGCTTCATGTAATTAATAAAACATGAGCAGAACACAGATTTGTTGTTACTGAGTTGAAAATCTTTGTGAATCTGTCTTTAGCTGAAGGACTCACACAAATAATCCAATATAAGGACAGAAATCCTCAGTGTCTCCATGTGGAAACCAAACATCAGACAAACAGAAGTACTAACTGCTAACAGTAACTGACCTGCTCCTCCATCAGTGAATCCAGACACATGCAGTCTGTATCCGTGGGACTCTGATTCGATGGAGAACGAGGAGTAACGAGCAAACGCTTTGTTTCCACTGAAGTCCTCTATGTCGACCAGCAGCTCGATGTTTCTGCTCTGAGTCAGACGGAAGAGATTCTCCAGGCCTGAAAACACACAAACATGAAGTCACATCAGAGTTTGTTTGTTTTAATGAACAGAGAGTTAGGCCTGTCTGAGGGTCGCTTTGACATCGGGAAATAACTTTTTACATTTGCAAAGAATACATTTAAGTCATAGATAAAAACACAGGAACATAAAACAAGCAAATGTATTAT
Source organism: Scomber colias (assembly GCA_021039105.1). Taxonomy (NCBI): domain Eukaryota; kingdom Metazoa; phylum Chordata; class Actinopteri; order Scombriformes; family Scombridae; genus Scomber; species Scomber colias. The sequence goes on from JAJDFG010000507.1 coordinate 130,299, forward strand.
TAGGAAATAAATACTAAAATAACTGTTTATTTTTAGTATTAGAGTAGATAGAATGTATATGCCTTTTTCTTGATGCTCCTACAAACATGATCAGTTTAACCAAAGCTGAGATTTCCAGCACATATGCTTCCAGCACTCCAAATAAGTAAGCTGTTGCTGTCAATTCAACAGGTTATTTCTTCTGTACTACATTTACTAACATTTGTACAATGTGTCTGTTTCAGTGTACCTGATAAAACATTCAGTAGATTAAGTCTAATTTAGTTCAAATACATTTGTTTCAGTGTGAAGAAGGTAAACTTTTTTTTTTTATTATTATTAAAAGTGTGTAGAGAGAATTATTATTTTTTTAAATTATTTCTGTATTGGAGACACACAGACAGCTGACCAGATAGGGACAAAGAGTTTGAGAGTGGGGTGGGGGTACAACCTGTGTTTCATACAAGAACATACACAGAGACAGATAACGTTTAAGCTCTTCCACTTTATTATTTTCTGTACAGAGAATTTCTTATATTTACAAAGTGCACCAATAGAGTCTAACAATGTCCTTGGGTTAGGACTTGAAAATGCAGGCCAGGTGGATGGCTGCATAAACTCTGAGAGCCAAGAAAGGTCCAAGCCCTCTCCCCGAAAGGACTTTTTGTCCACGCCGTAATGAAACAGGAGTTCCTCATTCACCTCAATGTCCCTGGTTGCAAGGAAAAGAATTGCTTCATTCTCCTCCCCATCTGTGTCCACAGCATAAAACCTGGGCTTGATTGGCTTTCGAATGATTGATAAACCTGCCAACAGTCTGCATTTCTGGGTGGCACTCAAAAAGCTGAATATGCATCAATGCACATGGGCTGCCCTTTTTGATTGGTGTAGAAAAACATATACCCAGTCTCCTCCTCACTGGTGTTCTGGTGTATGTTGTGGCCCTCTTTGGCTGTGATCACCCTCCCATGGTAATCACAGACCACCTCACCAGTCTGAAATCTGCAGGTGGCAACGACACCCTTGCCTTTCCCTTCTATGTCAGTCACCAGTAGTCCTCTCCACTTGAGAACTGGTCAGTTTCTGGATGTGTCTGGAATCCATGACCATGTCCACACATCCTGAGGGCTTCCACTCCTTTATGATATAGGAGAAGAGGGGTATTTGATAAGTGTTCAGTGTGCCTACATATAAATGATGGTGGGTTTGATTATATTTAAAAATTGTTGATTGTATTAATTGTTGGCAAATATAAGACATCCTTACCTTGAGTCACCAGCGAGCCTAGCCAGCAGCTGATTGGCCCTCACAATGGTCTCCGGCTGCTTCATGCGGTTTTCCCGCCATCGCAGAGGAATGAGTGAGGTAGTCGGCCACCAGAGACTTCCCTGCGTCAGTCATCGTCTCGGTGGCCGTCTCGAAGACTCTGCGTGCCACTTGGCTGGTCACTGGCTTGAGTTTGTATCTGGAGTGAAAGTTTAAACCGATATTAATATGACATTAATTAACACATCGCACCAGAGAGCTGAGACAGCTATTTATAGAAGTACATTTTGGAGGGAAAATGAATCATGACGGTTAGCTTACTTTGAGTGCAGCCGGTTGAGGTCATTGGAGGCATTATAGAACGGCCTCCCCGTGGTGGAGATGAAGAAACGTTCCTCGTCATCTGAGTCGTCCCGCTTGCGCTTCTTAGAGGAGTTGAAGAGTTGTGGTTGCACTCGCGTGAAGTACATATCACACCACTGTTGGTAGAGGGAACATAGGAATAAAGATTAATTTCTGCTTTTGAACAGGTTCGAGAGATCCTCAGAGGAAATCTGATGAACTTACACACTCCTCCTCCTCCTGTGACAGGGCAAACATGGCAACTTGCTGTGTGGCGGTCTTGTGCTCCATCACACCAATAATGGCGTTGCCTGAACCATCTGTCTGGCGTACCATCCACTCCTGCACCTGCACAAAACAAGGACATCACATTGATTAGTATGGGGGATGGCAAAAATGTCAGGTGAAATTTTCTTAACAATGCAGACAAAAAGAGCATAAGAATACACAGTCATGTGCTCCACCATACCTGGTCGTTGGAGGTGCTTCAGGATGACCACTGCCTGGAGTTAGTACACCACAAAACTGCACTCGGTCATCTCCGGGGTTGCACTTTTATCCACAAAGACCTTCGCCATAACTGCCATAAAGTCCTTCCTGGCAACCCTCAGCACAGCCAAGCAGATATATGGTGTCAGCTGTTGTTGCTCAGTCAACATGCTATGCCTATGAGAATAGATAAAATGTTATTAACAAATCATAACATTACATGCCACATTGCTCACATATCTATACTGTAATCCAGTTAGGTGGGTGAGAACAATTAAACTTACCTCTTTTGGGTGATCTCTTTGCTCACTTGCTTGGAGCAGCATTTCTGCAGAGACCCAAGGAACTCAATGAAGTGTTTGCAGTCCTCAAAGAGTGCCCGATCCTCGTGCCTCAGGTTGGTGTTGACTGTGTGGTACACCAGGAATCTGGTCCACCCCCACCAACAACTCACCATTAGCATGAACACACCAGTCAGCAGTTGCTCCTTGTGCTGGAACATTCTGACAGTAATACATACATAAATAAATATATATATATATATATATAATAAAATATATATAATAATAACATCAAGTTTTAAAATTGCCCTAACCTTGTTATTAACATATGCCCATGGTCCAGGCAGTAGCTGTGCTGCAATAGAGCTATAAAAAAAAAAAAAAAACAACCTAAAGACAGACTAGACACGATGAAATAAAACAACTAGGAAACACTAAAGACCTCATATTAGGATGTGACATGATGTTTGTGGGCAACATTTTAAACACAGGACTCAAAACTTGGTCTTCCATGCATCATTTTGGAACAAGATAAGATAAGTGCCTCAGGATTTTTGTCTGTATCCTAGCAACAACTTCACGGAGAACTTGACATGGAACTTCAGCAGTAGCTATGGATAGCTATTTACAGCTATTTACTATTTACAAATTAAACTAATAAGTAAATTAGTCAAATGGAAATCAGATTATACCAAACAAATATAAGAATAAACCAAACCTACATGTGATGTGGTTATGTTAAGAGTCAGTCATGTGTGCAGTGTGTGGATGAGTGTAAGGTGTTGTGTGAAGTGTTGAATGCAGGAGGTAGTAATACTTAGGTCCACATGGCAGCCTGAACCCAAGTCCAGTCTGGAGGCAGCAAGAGAGAGAGAACAAACATTTAGACAGCCCTTAAATCCCCAGTGCTCCAAACACCACAGGTGAGACAGATTGGGCTGACGACCTGTCCCCACCTCCACCCAAGGAAGCCACACAGCCAATGAACAGACAGAGGGCAGGCCGTCACAGTGAGCAGCATGGCTGATCTGCTCACTGACAGGACAGACAGACATACTGACACACAGATGAGTGACCACGGGAAAACCAACAATAGTCCATCATGAGCCTCCCGAACTGTTTTAATGCTGCTTGACACAGATTTCCAACTCTCTAACTCTGCTTTCTTACAAGATATTGTTTTATTGACTATTTTTGCTGAGCTTGTGATGAAAAAACCTGTCTATGTTGGTCTAAAATCTTCTGTGTTGGGTTGTAATCTAGTAACTGTGAAGGCAAACTGTGATTCACTTCATTTTCTTACTCATCAATTCATTCAGTGACCCATCACACCTTAACATCTGCAGTTAGTATGTTCCTCCACCAATCATTACATTTTGAACTTTAATTCGTCTCTGGAAGACAATTTAAATCCATATGTTTAGTTAAAGTATAGCCTACCTGTCTTCAGCAGTAAAGGTTATTTCCATTCACATGACCTGAAACTAAACAACGTTAATTACATGACATGTTGCACAGAAATACAGTTCAACGATATTTCAAAGTATTCTTAACACCACCAGTATGAAACCACATTGCTTTGGATGTTTTACGACTTTAAGAACCGACCTGACCTGCATGTGTAGTGCATGAGGTCATGTGATTGGCTGCTGGAACAAAAAATGAGCAGTGAGAATGAAGCGTTTCATGGAGCCGGAGAGCAAAAGTTTCCAGCCCTGGAGAGACTACATGGGACTTTCAGATGCAATCCGAGAGATGCTGTGCCGGAACACAGATACTCAGTCATCAGTGGCAGCGTCCAGTGCTCCACAGTCACAATCTGATTCCCTTAGTGAGGCTTTGGGGTCCGTGTGCATTAACGCACTCTGCCAAAGTGGCGACCTCGGTGCAGACTGTGCGCCAGATCTCCCGGCTGAACCTACACTGCCAGGCTATTCCGCTCACCAGCAGCCAGCTGGTGGCCTTTGGGACGCACCACACGCTTGTTCTGCTGATGGAGCAGACACAGGGGATTTGAAACCAGCGCCAAGACCGCCGGGTTCTAGGGGACCAAAGAAGTGCAAGAAGACGACTCGTTTTAAAACAACTGAGCCGCCTCCGTCACATCCACCATCAGAGCGCATGTTCTGTAGTTTCTGCAAACACAACGGGGAGTCTGATCTGGTGCATGGGTCCCACTGGCTGAAGAACCAGGCCGGAGACGTCCTGTGCCCCTACCTGCATCAGTACGTGTGTCCACTGTGTGGGGCCACGGGGGCCAAAGCTCATACCAAGCGCTTCTGTCCTAAAGTGGACAGCGCGTACAGCTGCGTGTACACCAAGTCCAGACGCTGAACTGGCAGGTA
>JAJDFG010000507.1:140000-150000 GCA_021039105.1 Scomber colias
CTGTCTGCAACTGTCTGCAACTGTCCATAAATGTCCATAACTGTCTGCAACTGTCCATAACTGTCTGCAACTGTCCATAAATGTCCATAACTGTCTGCAACTGTCTGCAACTGTCTATAACTGTCTGCAACTGTCCATAAATGTCTGCAACTGTCCATAACTGTCTTCAACGGTCTATAACTGTCTGCAACTGTCCGTAACTGTCTGCAACTGTCCATAACTGTCTGCAACTGTCTGCAACTGTCTGCAACTGTCTGCAACTGTCTACAACTGTCTACAACTGTCTACAACTGTCTGCAACTGTCTGCAACGGTCTGCAACTGTCCATAACTGTCTGCAACTGTCTACAACTGTCTGCAACGGTCTGCAACTGTCCATAATGGTCTGTAACTGTCTGCAACTCTCTGTAACTATCTGCAATTGTCTACAACTGTCTACAACTGTCTGCAACTGTCTGCAACTGTCTGCAACTGTCTGTAACTGTCTGCAACTATCTGCAACTGTCCTTAACTGTCCTTAACTGTCCTTAACTGTCCTTAACTGTCCTTAACTGTCCTTAACTGTCTGTAACTATCTGCAACTATCTGCAACTGTCTGCAACTGTCCTTAACTGTCTGCAACTGTCCTTAACTGTCCTTAACTGTCCTTAACTGTCCTTAACTGTCCTTAACTGTCTGTAACTATCTGCAACTGTCCGCAACTGTCCGCAACTGTCCGCAACTGTCCGCAACTGTCCGCAACTGTCCGCAACTGTCCTTAACTGTCCGCAACTGTCCTTAACTGTCCGCAACTGTCCGCAACTGTCCGCAACTGTCCTTAACTGTCCGCAACTGTCCTTAACTGTCCTTAACTGTCCTTAACTGTCCTTAACTGTCCTTAACTGTCTGCAACTGTCCTTAACTGTCTGCAACTGTCTGCAACTGTCTGCAACTGTCCGCAACTGTCCGCAACTGTCCGCAACTGTCCTTAACTGTCCTTAACTGTCCTTAACTGTCCTTAACTGTCTGCAACTGTCCTTAACTGTCCTTAACTGTCCTTAACTGTCCTTAACTGTCCTTAACTGTCTGCAACTGTCCTTAACTGTCTGCAACTGTCCGCAACTGTCCGCAACTGTCTGCAACGGTCTGCAACGGTCTGCAACTGTCCATAACTGTCTGCAACTGTCCATAACTGTCTGGGGGTCAGAGGTCAGAATAGAGACGAGATAGATGGGCGTGTGTATTATAGTGTGTGTGTGTGTGTGTGTGTGTGTGTGTGTGTGTGTGTGTGTGTGTGTGTACCTGACAGTGCTCGGCTCTGAAGTCCAGCGCAGTGAGGAAGAAGGCGGTGAGCTCTGATTGGTGGAAGTTGAGCTGATCTTTCTCCATGTGTGTGATGTGTTCCTTCAGGATGCTCATCAGCGCCTCCAGCTGGCTCTGAACCAAAACACACGTCACTTCCTGCTTCCTCTTCACACATACACACATCACTTCCTGCTTCCTCTCTTCACACATACACACGTCACTTCCTGCTTCCTCTTCACACATACACACATCACTTCCTGCTTCCTCTCTTCACACATACACACATCACTTCCTGCTTCCTCTCTTCACACATACACACATCACTTCCTGCTTCCTCTCTTCACACATAAACACATCTCACACCTTCTGCTTTCCTTTAACCCTTTATAAGACACTCATTGAAAGGAAGGGAAGGAAGGAAGGGAGGAAGGAAGGAAGGAAGGAAGGAAGGAAGGAAGGAAGGAAGGAAGGAAGGGAAGGGAAGGAAGGAGGGAGGAAGGAAAGGAAGGAAGGACAGGGGAAAGAAGGAAGGAAGGAAGGAAGGTAGGGGGAGGAAAAAAAGAGAGAAGGAGGGAGGGAGGAAGAAGAAAGGGGGATGGAGGAAGGAAAGAAGGAAGGGAGGAGAGAAGGAGGGAGGGAGGAAGAACAGATGGAAGTAAGGAAAGGAAGGAAGGAAGGACAGAGGAAGGAAAGAAGGAAGGGAGGAGAGAAGGAGGGAGGGAGGAAGAACAGATGGAAGGAAGGAAAGGAAGGAAGGACGGAGGAAATAAGGAACGAGGGAGGGAGAAAGGAAAAGAGGAAGGGAAGAAAGAAGGCAGGGAGGAAGGAAAGGAAGGAAAGAAGGAAGGAAGGAAGGAAAGAAGGAAGGAAGGAAGGATATTTTGGGATATTTACAGAAGTTACCAAATATAATGATTTGCCCAATAAAGGGTTAATAAACTCAACATACCGTAATAATTATAATAACGGGTTCAGATAATAAACTAACCTTCCTGTCCTGCACCATGGCGCTGTAGCACTTAGCGAGGGTTGGCAGCAGCACCCTGGGGGGCAGCTTGGTGGCCAGCGTGGTCCTCAGAGAGCAGAGACGCACCGTCAGCTGAGCGAAGGCGGAGGAGGAAGAGGAGGAGGACGAGGAGGAAGAGGAGGCCTCGACCAGCCGAGTCAGCCGACACACCTGCAGAAACAGGAAGTGATAAAGAAGCGGAACATGTTTAACCCTTTAATGTTCACGACAGGAAGAGTCATCACATTTCAGAATAAAAGACATCTGTGGTGTTTTTACAAGCTGTTAAATTTGACCTGATTATTTTTCTATGAGCAGAATGAAACTGTGATATTTTACAGTTTCAGTATAAAGTTGATTTTTATAAAATGACAGTAAAACTTCACTGGGGGGGGGGGGGGGGGGGTTTAACATGTTTACGTTAAAGTTGAATTAGAAAAAAGGATCAAATAAACATAAAATGCCTGCTACACAAAAAGATGAGATAATTGAAAGACAAAGGAATCGATTACTCTGATAACCAATTAAAGAACAATTAATCCATACTTTACTGATTAAACCAGGGGGGTCAAACATGCGGCCCGTGGGCCAGAACCGGCCCACCGAGGGGTTCAGTCCGGCCCACTTTCCTTCCTGTGTTCTTTTCCTTCCTTCCTTCCTTCAATCTGTCTTTCCTCCCTTCCTTCCTTATGTTCTTCCTTCCATCTGTCCTTCCAACCTTCCTTTCTTCCTTCCTTCCATCTGTCCTTCCTACCTTCCTTTTTTCCTTCCTTCTCAATCTGTCCTTACTCCCTTTCTTCCTTCAGTTCTTCCTCCCTCCTGTCTTTCCTTCACTATCTCTTTTCCTACCTTTCTTCCCTCCTTCCTTTTGCCTGTCTTTCCTTCCTTTCCTTCTTATTTCCTTCCTTTCTTCCTTCTTCCCTTCCTTCTCTTCCTTCCTTCCTTCCATCTTTTCAGTGATCCGGCCCACATGAGATCAAATTGGGCTGTATGTGGCCCTTGAATGAAAATGAGTTTGACTCCTCTGGATTAAACACTAATGAATGAATGATGCTGATTGGTTTACTGACCTGTGCGGTGGTGTCCTGCAGGTACGGGGCTGATGAAGTTGGGCAGCGTCTCGGCGCTGCGCTGCAGGGCGGGTGACGGCGCTCAGCAGATAGATCTCATTGGTCAGCAGCTCCTTGCGGTCACTGAGCGTGTGCAGCAGCGCCGGCATCAGTCTGGGCAGCTGAGGCACGGCGAGCGCTCGCAGCGCTCCGACGACCTCGGCCACGCACAGCAGAGCGCTGCCCGTCACGTTCTTCTCCTCGTCTGTTGCCGTGACGATGTCCACCGTCCTCTGCAGCACGGGCACGAACGCCTCCTGGTGGTCGCCGCCGAAACTGCGGCAGAGCAGCTTTCAGGCTGTAGAGCGCCGTCTGCCGGTTGATGGCGAGCTCCGCCTCCGTCACGTGACCCGCACCTTTACCCACAATGCTCAGCAGGTCGCCGATCAGCTGTAAGAGCACAGTGACCTGCGAGGGAGGGAGAGGATTTATTATTAATAATTAAAGTTATTAATTCAATCAAATATGAAAGAAAACAATAAAAAATAGAATAAAATGATTGATAGTCGTAAAATACTAGTCTATGAGTGTATATTAATGTATATTAGTCTGTATGAGTGTATATTAATGTATATTAGTCTGTATGAGTGTATATTAATGTATATTAGTCTGTATGAGTGTATATTAGTCTATATTAGTCTGTATGAGTGTATATTAATGTATATTAGTCTGTATGAGTGTATATTAGTCTATATTAGTCTGTATGAGTGTATATTAATGTATATTAGTCTATATGAGTGTACCTGTTGCTCGTCCCACTGCGTCCTGTGCTGCAGTTTATTATTGAGCAGCTCCATCGCCTTCCTCCTGACAGAGGCCAGCTCGTTACCCATCAGCCCCCTCATCACCGTGATGAAGGTATCCGTGGGCAACAAGGCGTTCACCTTAAAAGGGGGGGGGGGGGGGGGGGGGGGGGTCAAGGTATGTTGGTTAAAATGCATCAACAGTTATCCTTAAGAAGTAGCATCACTATAATTAGATACAAGACTACTTTAACCACTTAGTCACCGATAGTCATTCCTACAATATTGATATTGAGGTATTTGGTTAAAAATAAGGTGATATTTGATACTGTCCATATTGCCCCAGCTGAGTGAACCTAACGAACCTTGTCCAGAACATCGTAGGCTTTATTCAGCAGGACTCTCCAGAACTTGGCGGTGGGCTTGTCGGCGTTTTCCTCCACGCAGCGGGCGACGCTGTGGATGTAACGCAGGATCTCCTCCAGCAGCCTGAACACACAGGACAAAGTTACACACTGTTTTAACATCTATAACGGTCTATAACTGTCTGCAACTGTCTGCAACTGTCCATAACTGTCCATAACTGTCTGCAACTGTCTATAACTGTCTGCAACTGTCCATAACTGTCCATAACTGTCTGCAACTGTCTATAACTGTCTGCAACTGTCTGCAACTGTCCATAACTGTCTGCAACTGTCCATAACTGTCTGCAACTGTCTGCAACTGTCCATAACTGTCTGCAACTGTCCGAAACTGTCTGCAACTGTCCATAACTGTCCATAACTGTCTGCAACTGTCTGCAACTGTCCATAACTGTCTGCAACTGTCTGCAACTGTCCATAACTGTCTGCAACTGTCCATAACTGTCTGCAACTGTCTGCAACTGTCCATAACTGTCTGCAACTGTCTGCAACTGTCCATAACTGTCTGCAACTGTCTGCAACTGTCCATAACTGTCTGCAACTGTCTGCAACTGTCCATAACTGTCTGCAACTGTCTGCAACTGTCTGCAACTGTCTGCAACTGTCCATAACTGTCTGCAACTGTCCATAACTGTCTGCAACTGTCCATAACTGTCTGCAACTGTCTGCAACTGTCCATAACTGTCTGCAACTGTCAGCAACTGTCCATAACTGTCAGCAACTGTCCATAACTGTCAGCAACTGTCAGCAACTGTCTATAACTGTCTGCAACTGTCCATAACTGTCAGCAACTGTCTATAACTGTCAGCAACTGTCCATAATGGTCTGCAACTGTCCGTAATGGTCTGCAACTGTCCATAACTGTCTGCAACTGTCCATAACTGTCCATAACTGTCTGCAACTGTCCATAATGATCTGCAACTGTCCATAACTGTCTGCAACTGTCTTTAAACACAGAGGACACATTCACATACTCTTTTAAGGTATTTTTTATGTCTTTACTTGAGTTTAAACTCACCCCTGCTGCAGCTGCTGCAGAGACTCATCAACGACGTCGCCGCAGTCCGCCACCTGAAACACATGATTCAAAAACTCCTGTTAAAACTACTTTAACACCACATGCTGATATTAATACTGGTGTATGTGTTTAAATATAGCACTTTCCAAAGCTACAAAGAGCTTCACAAGGCAGCAAAAATACACATTTAATGTTGGAAGAAAGCTGAAATAGATCAAATATATTTAAAAGGAGATACATGAAAGTTCCAATAAAATAAGGAAAGGACTTAAAAGAGAGGTGAATATCATTTTACAGCCCTTGGTGACGTCTGCCAGGTTTAAAACAGAAGCTCATGTAATAAAATATCAAAGCTTCAGTCTGAGTCTCTCACCTTCCCGATGAAGCTGGCCGAGCCAAGCAGCTGAGCCATGAAGGAAATGGACAGGAACTTAAAGTGTCTCAGCTCTTTGCTGCTGTGAGTCTCCAGGCTGAAGATCAACTCCTCCACCTTCTCCTCCTCCTCCTCCTCCTTCTTCTTGGCTCCCCTTCGGCTGACGGTGCGCTTCACTGGAGCTGCAGAGGACGGAGAGGTCAGTTCATACACACAAAATAAACATAAAAAACATCTAAAATTAATAAATATGAAGAGTTTCGAGGTGGAATCAGATCCTCACTGTCGTCTTTGTCGTCAGGAAGCTGCAGCAGGAATTTCAGGATGCTGATGAGAGTAGAGAGCTGCTCAGAAACCTCAAACTGACCACACACCGAGATCCAGAAGTCCACATCTGGCTCCAGGGCTGCGTCCTACACACACACACACACAGAGTAATGAACACACACACATATGTTTATGTATTAATTTAAACTATATATTTAATATTTTCAGTGGTTATAAATGTTGCCGCTCACCTTATCACCGTCGGCGGCCTGCGTGGCGTGCAGCTTGAACAGGAGGAGCATTAGGACCCAGAGGAAGCGGGCCGGGCCAAGCGTGGTCACCAGCTGACTGAGGATGGGCAGCCGGCGATGTTCGGGCACGTGAGGAAGAGCGTCGGCAAACACGTGCATGATCTTCGTCACCACGGCAACCACGTGAGCTGAAGACTGACCGTCAGAGAGACTGTGAGCCTGGAGAGGAGAGAGGAGGAGAGGAGGAAGAGGAGAGAGGAAGAGGAGGAACATTAATTAATCTAAACTTTTCAAACTAGATGAGCCATCTGTTCTGTAACTTTGGTTGCTAAGGGCTGTCCATTCCGTTCTGTGGTTGCTAAGGGCTGACCATTCTATTCCATGGTTGCTAAGGGCTGTCCATTCTATTCCGTGGTTGCTAAGGGCTGTCCATTCCGTTCTGTGGTTGCTAAGGGCTGACCATTCTGTTCTGCGGTTGCTGAGGGCTGACCATTCTGTTCTGTGGTTGCTGAGGGCTGACCATTCTGTTCCGTGGTTGCTAAGGGCTGACCATTCTGTTCCGTGATTGCTAAGGGCTGTCCATTCTGTTCCGCGGTTTGCTGAGGGCTGACCATTCTGTTCTGCGGTTGCTAAGGGCTGACCATTCTGTTCCGTGGTTGCTAAGGGCTGTCCATTCTGTTCTGCGGTTGCTGAGGGCTGACCATTCTGTTCCGTGGTTCCTAAGGGCTGACCATTCTATTCAGTGGTTGCTAAGGGATGACCATTCTGTTCTGTGGTTGCTAAGGGCTAACCATTCTATTCTGTGGTTGCTAAGGGCTGTCCATTCTGTTCTGTGGTTGCTAAGGGCTGACCATTCTATTCCGTGGTTGCTAAGGCGGTTGCATCAGAGCAGGTATGATGAGGCTCAGACTCACCTGGATCAGAGCAGGTATGACCATCTGCACGGTCTTGTCGATGACTCTGAAGCTGTAAGCGTCGTCCAGCCTCATGATGTTCGCTCCCATGAAGGTGAAGATGGGCATGATGTTGTGGAGCACCTTCTCCTGCAGGGGGAGACACACCGTTATTCAGTCCTGCCTAAAACACGTTAAACTCTGTTCTCTCCTCTGATGATGATGATGAAGGACTCACCGGGAAGATGGAGGCCACGGTGCCGAGCAGCAGCAGAGCGTGATGATGAGTCTGCGGCATGTCGGACGTTCTGATGACCTGAACCACCAACTCCACACTGAACCGGTCCTCATCCAGAACATCTGACAACACAGATTACCCAACATGCCTATGGTGAACTTTTTTCTTTAAAAAATAAAACTGAGTTGAGAGGCATATTTCTGCTGTGTGATTTTTTTGTAGGCTATTATATTTTGTTTCATACACACTACACGTTGATTTATTTAACGCTGAGTTAAATGAGTAAAGATACTTTTCTTAGCTGTAGTTTTACAAACTACTGCCAGGCTGAACTACATGTAGTTTTAGAAGCTACGCTTGCAAAGTAGCTTCCCCAACACTGAGCACTATTACTACAACAACATAATACTGCAGTACTATTACTACTACAACATAATACTGCAGTACTATTACTAGTACAACATAATACTGCTGTACTATTACTGCAGTATTCGTACCTTTGTCCACAGGTTGTCCGTCAGCTGACAGCTTGGTGCAGATGTTGAGCAGACAGCTGAGCAGCAGCTGTTTACTGTATTCCAGGTTTGTGTCGTCGGCTGAACTCGTTTCTAAACTCCTGAAGACAAACAAACATTAGTTTACTGACTGATGTTCAGCTTCAGTTTAAACATAAAATGAACTAATGAACTAATTTAATAATTTATAGTCTGAATATTTACTGATTGCAGTTATGATGGAAGACAATCTGATAATAAGAACAAATGTAGACGAATGCACAAGAGAAATACAATGATTAAAAGTTAAAAATATTTTTTTGGTTAGTTCCACATGTAGTCTTGTGGATGTGAAGCAGCTGTTGTACCTGCTGAGCAGAGTGAACAGAACCGGCACCAGCGTCTGAGCTCTCTTCAGCTTCTTCTTGTGCTGCAGCAGCTCCAGGATCAGCGTGACTCTCTGCCACAACACAGCGCCCCCTACTGGCCCGGCATCACCGCCCTCCTCCGGTTTCCTGACCAGAGAAAAACTTCTGTTTGTTTTCTTAATCAAACTACATTTAAAATACTTGATAAGGGAGAAAATCCTGTTTCAAAATGTTCACAATTAGCTAAATCATCTCATAAACAGTCAAACTTTTAGTCAAAATTATGGCTAAAATTTTATCGTCACTTTCAGTCTGATTCTGATTAAAGCTTCTTCATACAGATTAGTATATTGTATAATTCAGCCGCCTGCAGGAGGTAAACATGGTCAAGATGTTGAGAGTCTCACCTCTGCAGCATTTTGCTACGGCGGGTTTGCTGCACCGTCACGCTGACTTTAGGTTTCTCTGGCGGAGCGAGCTCATTGGCCACCAGCTGACCGTCGATGGCGATCTGTTCAAGAAACAAGAAATTATTTTATTATTATTAAATAAATAAAGAGCAGCGTGTCGTAAAGATGAATGAGATGCTAAAAGAGTAACAACAGCCCAAAGAAGTTTTTATTGTAATAATTTGAAGACTTTAAACTATTCCAGAGATGAAGGAGTTTCTCACCGCTTTGAAGGCGCTGCTGACCGTGTTGGCCACCAGGGGGCTCCTGCTCTCCACCAGCAGGTCGAACATCACCGACAGAAGCTTCTGCTGAACCTTCTCGTCTCCGAGCGCCGAGAAGAACGACTTTGTGATCTGGAGAAGAAGAAATCGACTCGATCACACCTTCATGCTGTCGTCCTTTAACAAGTCACTGAGCTGGTTAGTCTAGTATTCAGGTTCATTAACAGCTGCTTTCAGCCACTAGGAGGAGCTCTAAGCTTCAGAGTGAGTTTCTACTGCTGCCCTCGGCTACTTTGACTCGGTAGTAAGTTAGCCTGCTAGCTAGCTGACTGGTAGTAAGTTAGCCTGCTAGCTAGCTGACTTGGTAGTAAGTTAGCCTGCTAGCTAGCTGACTGGTAGTAAGTTAGCCTGCTAGCTAGCTGACTGGTAGTAAGTTAGCCTGCTAGCTAGCTGACTGGTAGTAAGTTAGCCTGCTAGCTAGCTGACTGGTAGTAAGTTATCCTGCTAGCTAGCTGACTTGGTAGTAAGTTAGCCTGCTAGCTAGCTGACTGGTAGTAAGTTAGCCTGCTAGCTAGCTGACTGGAGGGAACATGATGCAGATGAAGACACACTAAAGTCCAGCGTGGTTTAAAAGCTTCCAGAAAGTAAAGGATAATGTTGTCAGGTGTGAAATATGTGGAGCAGAGTTGAGCTACGGTGGCTTCACATGGACAAAAAGCTGCTGTCTGCTGTGACGGTTACCGAGGGAGACGGACGTGACGCTAATCACCAAACTAGTACGTGAACATCTGGAACAGCTGCTGGATATTCAGCCTAGTCTAAAGCTTCTCTAACATCTGGGCAGCATGATGAGCCACTCTGA